>JAPSGF010000077.1:1600976-1803417 GCA_035772895.1 Perdix hodgsoniae
CTCTCCTCTCCTCTCCTCATTCTATTTTTGAGCCTCAAGTTTTCTTCCAGGACACCAGAACATCATCTCAGCTCCTCCCACCACATCCATTCTGTCACTACAAGCTGCAAATTCTGTAACGGTCATTAAAAAAAAATGAAACACCTATTTTATTCTATTCATCTTTTCAAATAATATACTGAACTATCCTTACAACTAGCTTTGGCTAACAAAACTTTCATTTCCTTGCTAACATCACTTAATATCCAGAATTCTTCTGTAAGAATAACTGAATTATTATTCATATGGTTGACTGTAATTAAATTATCATGCAGTTTTTGTAATTAGCATTTGTATCTAAGTAGCTCTCAGCTTTCTTTACACAAACCTTCTACACCGCTTTGAAGCCCTTTTTAACTTCTTTATCTCAGGCCTATGTCCAATCAACATCTCTTTTCCACCTCTTCTCCTTAATTCCCTAAAATGTGTTCTGTATCTCTCTTCCTTCCTCGCTGGATATCTAAGACGTGTATCTATTTTAGGGCAAGAGATTATGGCACCTGGACAGTAGAAGGGTTAGAAAAATCAGTTGAAGGAGACAAAAAGTTACATTTTGAAACTTCACAAAACACTCTGATAACTAGCAATGCTTACAGCAAAACTAATCCCTTTCTCAATTAGTCTCATAATTAACACGCGGATCACATCCATGCTACATTTCAAGTGAGTAACTACTCTAACCATTGAGTTGTAATTTATTTTGCAGTATTCAGTCACAAAATCAGTCAAGACAACTGCTCGAGCTTATGGTCAGTGTAGCTCCAAGTGTTCACCATCTGGCTCCACAGACTCACAAAGCCAGTTAGGGGACATTCAAACAACTAGAGCTCTTTTCTCCCATTCCACACAGCAGAAATGGCATACTAAGAACTTCATTAGTAGTCACTTGCTACGATTTTTAAGGGAATGAAGTAAGGACAGAAGTAAAATCAATACAAATGCATTCTTACATTCAGATAAAAGCTATCTGCATCTTTTACATCATATGTTAGGTCAATTGAGAGAAGATCTAGACAGAAGTATGTGCAGAAGACACTACTGTGAGAAATTGGGTTCTATTCACTTTGTTGAAGTTTGTTGCTCTTTGTTGAACTAAATCTTATACCATCTGAAGCTAACCAAGAACAAGCTCATCTTCCCACCTTTTGCATGATCCTGGAGTTCAGTGAAAAGCACAGAAAAATCACAAAATGCACTCAGTTGTAAGAGACCTCACAGCTCACCCAGTCCCACCCTGTGCCATGAGCAGGGCTGCCCCCCACCAGCTCAGGCTGCCCAGGGCCCCATCCAACCTGGCCTTGAGTGCCTCCAAGGGATGGGGCACCACAGCTTCTCTGGGCAGCTGTGCCAGCGCCTCACTGCCCTCTGTTAGGAAGAATTTCTTCCTAACATCTAACCTGAATCTGCCCTCTTCTAGTTTCATATGCTGGGTATCAGTACAGTCTGTGTCTTCTCTGAACATAAATTGTTTCCTATTTACCTAGGGGAAAAAAGGTTAAAATACTCTTGCCCTAAAGAAATAGCTTTTCAGTACTGTTGGGCTAAAGAGTGCTCTCATCTGAGTCTGAAATTTTAATGTCATTCAGATTCCTGCAAAAGTAAACCATCTGTGAATTACAGTCATACTTATTTTAATTAGAAAAGCATTAGGGCTTTAAATGTTATTTTTCAATGTGACACATTTTTTAAAGATCAGGAAAAAATTGTCACTGATGACTACCAAAGCTTCAATTACTGCTACAGGTCTCCAAGTTTTTTTATTTTTTATTTTTTTCCTGGGAGGAGAAAGAAAGGATGGGATGGAGCTGTTCTTTCTGTTCTTTCTTTCTTTCTTTTTTTTCTCCCCCCCCCCCCTTCTTTTTTTTTTTTTTACAGAAAAGGTGTAGGATGTAGAAGAACAGACATTCAAAACTAGGAATGGATGCTGAGATGGTGTGTAGGTGGCATGGAGGCAGTATTAGCTCATACTTAATAGGTGTCAAGGGAATCTGTAAAGCTGTTCTTTAGTTTAAAAAAGGCAATTTGTGGGAGTGCTGTGTGTTTCTGGCAGTACTTTCAAAATAGCTACCTACAAAAGACAGAGAACTATAATCTAATGATATTTTACACAATGACACACATTTTCACAGTGCATTAATGAAATGTAGGAAAAAAAGCCTTAAAAGTATTGTAAAATGTGTCTTTCTGCAGTGTATATGTCTGCAAAAATATAACGATGAACACATTTACAGGGCACAGATCTTTAACAAGGACTGAAGTGTTATTTTTAAAGGCTTACTCTCTCTGCTTTATTCGTTAGCTTTTCTTTACATATTTTAAGAGCCTTCCTTTGTCTGTGTCAGACTACTGACCCTGCACATGCTGACTAAATCTATAGTCAGGCATAGCTGATGTACGCTCTTAACGTAAGTATGAGTAGTACAGTATTCACACATGTGACATTAGGCATTTATGCAAGAGCTTGTCAGGATTTGGACTTTAGGAAAAACTGTCATTCAGCTCTCTGGGAAAGAACAGAGAAATGGACAGTCCTATTTCAGAAAAACGTGAAGACCTCATAATTCTTCATGCTAGTGAGGAGACAGAAAGGACTGCATCACAGGAAAGCAAATAAACAGTAAGAATAAGATGTACGTAGGGAAAAATTAGTGGAGAAAATCCTACCCAGCTTTACATCAAAGGATATTATGAACCTAGAATCCTATTCTTCCTAAATTCTAGAAGCAGACATAGCACTGAAAAAAGAAGTGTCTCTATGTGTGAACTGAGAAACACTGGCAGCAGGCAATAGGGACAGCAATGGCAGAGAAGGTAAATGCTGAGATGTGAGGCTGGAAAACTAAATTCAGGCAAAAATGAAATGAACACCAGGACCAAATATGAAGTGAAATATCTACAGCAAAAGAAAGAGAAGAAAACAACAGAAAAGGGTCAAGAGGGATGCAAACAGAGAAAACCAACGTCCAACAAGAAAAACTGAGTTGGAGCCCAAATGTAAGATAAAATATATCAGAATGGAAACAAGACGGAGCTGTTCTGAGGTCGAACAGAATGATCCATCTTATTATTAGGCAAAGGGGACACAATGGACTTGTACTGTGTAACACAAAAATAGTTGCAGGTGGAAGGTGTTTGGGCCAGCCCTTTGGCAGTACTGGCGAGGTCCAGACTTACTCTGCTTTGTGCTCCCAGCCAATTATTTCCGAGAATACAACAGAATGATATACTACTTGGACAACATAATTTTTGCTGACAAAATTCAAAATATGGTGTAACATAAACACTGATGTTTTAATCATTAAGCATAAGTTTGGCAACTCCTTCTGGGATCGTTTTTATGTGATCTTCAGAACGTACTTAATTCTTAATTTTAAAATTGCCTCGAAGAAAATTGACTCTCAAAGCAAGGCTTTTAAAAATAAATAAATAAATAAATAAAGGCTTCCAGCACAGCTAAGATTACTAATTAACAAACAAATAAGCTGGCATACAATTGATGAGGCTCCTGAAATGACTTTAACAATGTCTGCAGCTGTAAAAACATGGACTGGAATTAACAGATCTTTTCCATGCAGCTAGCTGCTGTTGATTTGGAGCTTCAGAAGAAACATTTTGACCGACCTTCCTCTACTGTTTATTTCACATCTGAGGAGTCTTCCGATCCATTTAAACTTAACACCTGTTTCAAACTGTGTGATCTCTTGCATTTGGAATTCAAGGCTACTTATGGGAAGAAATGATTATGGATTAGAAGAACCAGGCTAAAAATTGAAAAGATAAGCTCAGACAGTTTGAAAGCAGTCTTATCTTTCAACCAGACAAGTATTCCTAGCAGTCAAAGGCTGAGAGATTCACTTTTAGTGGAGTCTGGCCTTTGGAGAGCAAATCAAATTGCTATAAAACACGAGTTGTTTGCATTCTGGAAAGCTCTATCTAAAGTAACTGAAGGGTTAACTGAAGACCACTGACCTTAGCTAAACAAAATGCAAAGCTCCAAGTTCTGATGAGAAAGCTCAGTAAGCTATGAGCTAACTCCCCTTTATTGAATTCATATTTGCAAGCTTAACAGTGTGAGGAATGATAATCCAAATAAATGAAAGTTTCCTTCTGTCAGTAAAAACAGCCAAGGACTGCTTGTGCTCCAGATTTCTCTCACAGTATGCTAATGTTTGCAAGATAGTCATGCTGTTGGGATGGTAGGCTTTCTTTATCCAGTACGTCAGTGCATGACAATAAATGAGCAAATACTGTCGATTTCCTAATATAAAGGCCTTAAGATGTTCTGGAGAGCAGCTCAAAATGCAGCAGCCAACACTCCCAATCAATTTGACTCTAAAGTTACTAGATATCATCTTGCTCCCTTCTCTTACATTAGCAGCAAAAACTCTTGCTGACTTCTCCAGGGGGTTAAACAAGTCTATTATTGTCATTCTGTCTGGAACAGGAATGGCTTGTTTTGATTTACAGATCTGATTTTCTCTTACATCAGTAGCACTTAAAAATCACAGCAAGTAGCTAAGCTTGTCATGATAGGGTATATATTTAAACAGAAAGAACAGTTCATCGGGGCTGCACAGAGAACTAGGATGCAAAAGCAGCCTTTCATTAGTAGCTCTGCATTTTTATAATTTCAGTAGTTAAGCGCATGGTTGAAAGTACACTATGTGTCAGCTTCAATTAAACAGCTCTTTTATTGTCCCAGTTTAGTTATCTCCAGCTCAGCTTACCCAAGTAATAGCAACATTTCATAAACCTATCAACACTTCTCTAATAAACACTTCCCTCTAACACAGAAGCTGCCGAATCAAGCACAAAACCCTGGCTAGCACAAAACACTAGAGCTAGTGTTTGTTCTAATGCTTGACTAATAGGAAGAAATAAACCAAAATCAGATTCTCGTATTTGATCTTCTTCACTTGCCCTCAATTTTTAAACAGGCCACAGTACTTAGAAGAAATCTGTTCTGTGAGTAGGGTTTGAATTTTGCTGTTCTGCAGGCTGATAAAACACTCTCCAAACACAAGTTATGTGAGAAAGGAAAGATAAATTGTCAAGCAGGAAATAAATACAAAAAATCAATTTCCTTAACTCCTTTTTGGGAACTCACTTCAGAACACTGATTTGCTTTCCCTTCCCCCTCATGTTAATATGACTTCTCACAAAATGAGATAGTCAGGTACATAATCATATCACCTACATATCACCTAGATCCATCCAGATATAAAATCCAGATTTTTCCTTCTCCCCAACCCTTCCGTGGAGTTTACTGTCACACTTGTCCTGCGATGATGACACATAAGCAGGAGGTTGATTTCAGATGTGTGTTGCTTTCTCCTAAACTTCATCATTCTCAGTGTGGATATTTTAGCTATCTATTTTTGGTTGATTTATCAATCCAAATCTGCAACAACTCTTCAGGGAAGTGCAGCTAGCAGTATTGGGGAAGACATTCTTTGACTTATTCATGAAGCCAAGCATCAAACAGCTTTTCAGTCCCAGCAGTGAATTGTTTTCAGTAGTTACTGCTGGCAGCAGTGGCTGAATAAACTGGTTATATATGTAAACCCATATCTCTTGGATGATTTTTACTGATGCACTATAAAATGACTTTTTTCCTCTGGCTTTACTAGCTGAAATCACCCTGGGTTCCTAGTTCTTTTTTTCCTTACCTTTCTTCCCCTTCTCCCTGTCTCATTTTTTTTCTTTTTCTCTTTTTTCTTTTTTAAGAGTCCCCTGCAGTAAAAGCATAGAAGAGACCACCCATGAAAACTGAAAACTGTACAAGTCTGTCTGCTTCTTAGTCACGGAGTGACAATGGTATAAGTCTCACCCACAAGTACTCCTATTGTAATTAACTTACCAGCATCTCCTAAGAGTTTTGCCCCTTTCTCATAGCACTAAGTTCAACGCAATCCTTCTCCTTTATCAGCAGTTGTTGAAACATTTCCTGTCCATCTTAATGCTTAAAGATTGCGCATGGATTAGATGATATGTTAACATGTTCCTCTAAACTACTGCTCCAAAAGCATATATAAGCATCCTAATGACTGGCCAGTCCCTGAACTCCACACCTGCATCTGAAACTGGTCTGGATGGTGTCTTGTGGGATAAATTTCTGTCCTAGGCTTGGAAAAGACCTGAGCCTGAAGTTACACTGCCTAGGAGAATGTGCTGCACTTTAAGTCACAGAAAGTTTCCTTTTCATACATTAGCTTACACAGTGTGAAAGGGAACACCATTTTCTTTAGAAACTGCAAATGGTAAGGAATCAGTGATGCTAAATTACAAAGCCACCCTAAGAAGATGACAGACTACTCTGTCCAAATGAAAGTCACATCACAATTCTTATTCTGGTGAAGATTAACTATGGTACAAATAGGCTAAGGAGATGAGATAGAAAGCTGAGAGCTTCTTATTCACTGTTTGGTGCTTGTCTTTTCATCATTTTTGTTTGTTTGTTTGCTTGCTTGTTTTATATTTGACGTACACAGCTAGTATACACTGCCTTACCTGAGTCCAGACACTAGTGCCTACGCAAGCATTGGCAAGATGGAAAGTCCTAAGTAAATGTTTTGCATATCCCCTATTACCACAGCATTTAGTGCAGCATTTATTGTAGAACTTTACATGAAGAAAATGTTTGTAGCTTTTTTTTTTTTTTTTTAAATAATTCAGGAACCATTCAAGCCTTAAAATGCGTTCACCAGATACCTTTAAAAATTTGAATACAAATTTATAAAGTGTACATGCTTAATTGAACTCTTTTTCTTCCCACAAGAGTACACTGATTTTTTGACACAATGATCACAGCTACTCATTTGCTAGAAAACTCAGAAAATCATCTTGATTCTACTCCAAAGCATATATTAAATGTCAAAAGAATATACTGTTGCAAAGGATCTGGTGGCTTGCCACAATGGAAGTGACTCAGCCAGCTTGTTTAAAGAATGATATTTTAATTGCTTTGTAGATCACAAACCTGCCAGCCTTGTAATTTACACTGCTGGAGAACAAGACGACATCTCTCCTTGGCAGACAACTTCTTCTCTCCTGCTGCTGTATCAGCCAAATCCTTATACCTAGAAAAATCAGCAGAAGTAGAGTTACTCTAATGTAGGCCTGGTTGACATTTTTGCAGACATTGTCAGTTTTCCTTTGACTTTCAACACTTTCATATCCAAACTGGGAGCTGAGGATTATGCTAAGGGTGAAGTAAACAAGCAGGACAACCACATTAAACCTTTCATATTATTAGACATGACATTGGTTAACAACGCTGTGGAAGTGAGGCCTAAAGCTGAGATTTGCTTCCTGTCATTTATTTCGATGCCTCGCTGAAAATCAATACGAAAAGAATGCAAAGCCTTATTGACTGATTTCATTGTTACTGAATTGGGCCATTGAAAGGGAGAAAGTACTTTTTTCGGTATGTGTTACATGACATGGCTATTAAGAAGTAATTGAAAAGAAAGTGACAATAATAAAACTGTTTTCCATCAATATGAAAATAAAATTTTCTTCATTTTGAAGGATTTCAATGAAATGTCTTTGTCTTGTAGCAAAGAGACTAGAAGGAACTTGATCATTTACACTATTGGAAAGATCAAGAAGAGATTTAATTACAGCACCAGAGTACCTTCAAAGCATTTAACACAAGGTGTTAAAATGCTCTTTTATGTACCTGAGTAAAAGGAAACAATTTATACAAAGCTAAATAATGTACAACGTTCAAATTTTAACTTATTACAACACACTCCTAGGGAAATTCATGAACTTTCCACATCTCAATGCCACACATTACTATCTGTTCTTGAAGGCATATCTCAGTCTAGATATAACTGGATGTAATGAACTGGAATGTTTTTTCATTACAAAAAGCCAATTTTGGAATGGCAAATGTGTCACTTATGATTAATCTACCAATGAAACAAGGTTACATTCTGAAGTTAGTGTGCCAGCTACATTTCCTAACATTTAATTTGTTTAGCACTTCAGCAGCTGAATAGACCCATAACTCTGGTACAACCCAGACTTGCTGTCCTGAGCCCACTCACACATACCACAGAAGGCAGAGTTGCAGGACTGGAATGACTCCATGGACATCAGTGGTCCCAGAAGCCATAGCACCTCCAGAGCAATTTCCTCAGGCAAACCGCTGTGAAGTCAAATTGAACCTACACGTCTAGCATCTTCGAGCTGCACAGAGCTCTTGCAGTCTGGAAATGCCAACTGGTTTGGTAGAAATCCTGCTGAGGACTCTATGCCTAAGCCTACACTAGTAAATGCTATGTGAGAGGAATTGTTTCTCTGCCAAAGAAGTGTTTGGAACAACGCTGTTTCGAAGGGGCCAAACTTCACCTGAGACACTTCTAATTAGCCTAACATTTACAGTAGAAATCTGGGAACTCTAGTTTCTCAGTAGCACAACCATGGTCACAAAGACATTTGCTTGATGGATTGTTATTAAGCCTGTAGCCATCTTGTTTCCATACTGGCATCAACTGAATTTTCTTAGAAATCATGGATAATAGCAGGTATTAGAGAGACAAAAACTGGAAAACTCAGCAGCTGCTGATTGAAACAAAGACGATTATTTAGCAATGACTCAGAATCCATGATAAAAAAACTGTGAACGTGGCCAGTCTGAAACTCCCTCACAGGAAAAACCCAGAGAAATATATTTCATTCCTGAAGCAGCATCAAATCAGAACTTAAAAGGCTGAAATTCTAAGTGTGGTTCAGATTTACTTTATAACCATCCAAATCATAGGACTCAAAAGGATAACCACTCTTCACAATTTGTATTATACAGAAGACCAGACAAAAATGGTCTACTGATTTTCCTCAATCTTAAAAATATCTGAAATTCCACTGCAACACCCTGAAAGTCCCATCATTGTTCACAATTAACTTCTACCCCTTAGAGAGGCTCCTGGTCAGAGTTGTGTAGCCTAGTGGTTGTGTCAGCAGAGAAAGAGCTAACTATCCAGTTCTGCCACAATCTTCCTTTGCGAACATAGGAAGCCATTTTGAAAATAATTTACCCCTCTGTAGGTTAGCTATTGAAAAGATGCATTCCTGGTCTGAGTTAGTCACCTAGTTCTCACAACAGACTGAAAAGACAGGTACTTCAACCAGTGGCTGGCTGTGAGCATTCTAGACATTTTTCTTAAAATGAGAAGAGATTGCCCTCTGGAGGCACTCTTCTCTGCTGACCAGAGATGGACTCAGAAGAGAAGTCCAGGCTGAAGGCCTACATTTTTGGTCACTCTGAGGGTTCTCACCTTTAGGTCTACTTACCTGACCAATTAACTCATCTGCAGAGTGGGGACTAAGAGAACTTCCTTATTTCTCTTACCTGTATTTTTCAGATACATTGTCTATCTAAGCACTTAAAATGAAAAAGCATCTTCAGGTTTGGTATTACCATTTGCCATTTCTGATCAATGAGTTTTATCTTGTCTGAGGCTGTTTGTTTGTTTGTTTGTTGTTGTTGTTTTTTAAAAAAAGCACCATAAAATCTGCAGGAAAATCTGCAGGCATTTTTATATCCAGAATGGTTTCCTGATTTTATTCTTTTATTCTCTAGTGCTGATACCATGGAAGTAACAGGAAAGGCTAAAAGGAAGAAGCAAACCAATCTGTCATAAACAAAAGTGAAGGTGTGATGATAAGCTTGTTGGGTTTTTTTTCCATTTTTTTTTTAATCTAATTTTAAATTAGGTAAAGCATTAAAAATTTCTTCACTTATGGTTTAGGTACTTTCTATATTTTAACTTTGTTGGTACCCTCAGTGTTAGAAACAAAGCAAAACAAAACTGATAATAAACTGTGATGTATAGGAAGAAATAAAAACTTAATCAACAACACTATTATCAAAACAAAAATGGTTCATCTTTAACATATCAGATAGTTTCTAATGTGAATGGAAGCCTGTGTTCCTGTGCAGACAAGGTAATTTAATGTCCTGTTAAACATAATGCTTTCATGATCTCAAAAATAGCAAAAAGAACTTACTATTTGTCATACTTACTATATCACAGAAAATGGTAATAAAAGTATGAATTTATGATGCAGGCTCGCATAGATAAATTTGAGTTATGTGCAAACACTGGGGCTTGCTTCTGGGGAAATGCAATCTTGAGAGTCTCTAAAACCTTCCCTTTCCAGAGAATTCTGCAACCAATGCAGCTCTAGTTCACTCAGGTAAATTAACAATCCAGTTAAATACCAGGCTTCATCTCACTGACAGATTGTGCATTTTACCCCACATAAATGACACAGAGAATATTTGCAAGGCATCAGAGAGGATCCTGAGGGACGCAGGGAGCTATCTTGCTAACGTAAAACTTAAGTCAGGTAAAATATACTTCAGCAAAACACCCATTGGTGAATTAGCTGTGCAGACTCTCTTAAGAGACAATAGAAGACATGATTTGGGATATCCTGTTGTAATTTTGATGCTTAAAATAGGTCAGATGAATTGAGCACTGTAAGACTCTTTCTTTCCACTGAGTATAAAGACAGCG
Organism: Perdix hodgsoniae; assembly: GCA_035772895.1. NCBI lineage: Eukaryota > Metazoa > Chordata > Aves > Galliformes > Phasianidae > Perdix > Perdix hodgsoniae. The sequence continues at coordinate 1,611,545 of JAPSGF010000077.1, forward strand.
TACACTCCCGACTCTAGCAATGACATCTAATGTTAGATGGTGTACTCCTTTCCTAGGCAAGCCAAGAAGCTGACAAAAAGTAAGATTTCATGGCCTAGGCATAACAAGCCATCCACTAATGGATCCAAAACAAAATACAAACCAATTAGATTTAAAGGATTATACTGAATCAGCACACCTCTACCACCATGCAAACACTAATGCAGTGTGCATTAAAAAATTCAAGACCTCTGCTTGTGCCCTCCTTCCATTTACAAGCTACCACCAGGGAGCTCTCCCCAGCTCCATCCTTTCAACAGGAAATCAGTGTGTGATTTTCTCACCTTTGTCCTTAGCACCTTTCTCTTCCTAAGCTGTCATTTTTACGCATCTAAATAGAAGAAAACCCTTAAGGCTAAACAGGCTGGCACTGTGAGCATGGACTGCTTGGCTGGCACCCTCTGGCATTTCAGAAACTGTGCTCTGACCTCTTCTCTTTCACTTCTCATTGACGCTTTTTATCTGATCATTTTCTCCCTCGCTTCCCTAAGTGCACAGCTGACAAGACTCAGCAGGCTGTTTTTTACCTGAGACAGAGTATTCCTGAGTTCAGGTTATGGCACAGTAACCCCCCGTAATGCTCTCAGGCTCAGCGCGCTAATTGATTTACATGCAGTATGAACAAACAGGCTGTGGGGCTGTACTCCCAGTTCTGTATGTGAACCAAATCTTTAAGCACTGGAATAAACACCACACACTTGATTTCAGTAGCACATCAACGTAATAGAAGATACTAATGGAAAGAACACTGCAAGTGCAAAGGGCAAAAAAACAAGCAGCTCCAAATCAACAGCTTACATAAACCACATAGATGTCCTTGAACTGAAGCCTCAGAACTACTTTGTTTTATTTCTTTAGTATATGCTATTCTTTCTGTAAGGTCTTTCAAAATGACAAGGTCAGAGATACCTACCAACTGCAGTCCAATGTCCTCAGTCAGAGGATAACTTTTACTAACAGGTCTCATATCCTTCCTGAAAGCAAGTCCTTCTCTCCATGTCATTGTCTTGCTTCAAAAACAAAAACCACATACAGCAGGCACTGAAGTTGCCTTACAGCAATTCTGAGTAATGTAGTTTTAAGTGTTAAATATCCAAACACAGCTTACATACACAAAAAGTTGGTCCTGACATTGCCATTCATTGTGTTGCAGTTTGCTCTTCTTTTTCTTGTGTTTACTACAATGTATTCTGCTTGCCAAGTTAAAATAGCATGATTCAGTAAGATCTATTCAAAAGCTAGCTAATAAAAGAAGGCTATCCAAGTTAACCTGGATCATGCTAAAAGAAATGTAAAAATTGTCGCCACAGAGGAATAAAAACAGGTTGCATTGTTACGCTGAATTCTCTTTTCTTCCTTTCTAAACTTCTTTTCTTTCTTTGACAATCAGTAACAGCTTGATGTACTATTATGTCTGTGAAATATGCGAAAGAGATGGACTTTGTTTGCAATACTTGTCACTATATGCTCATAACTCAAGATCTTCAGTTTTGTTTGTTGGGATTTGAGGAGAATGGGGAGAGTGGGTTACGCCTGGTTTGGATTTGAAAAATCTATCAAGTAAGAGCTGAAATAGAGAACCTATTTACTGCAGAAAGAGGGTAAATACAGGATGTCTGGAAATTTTTCAAGTGATAGAAATCTTGTAAAGACAGTCACCGGTAAAGAATAGGATGGAATTTTGATTCATGTTATGTATGTACAAAGGATACACACTTGTTCCAGTTCTCTGTGTTATATCCCTTTTTTTTCTTTTTTCTTTTTCTTTTTTTTTTTAATTAAAGGAAGAACCTAATTATTCTTGAAATGTGAGTACAAGGGAAATTCCAGCTAATTAGAAAAGGTGAAATAGACTATTTTAGTTTCCAAGAAAAGAAAAGTTATTCAGCCGAATATCTATATCTGTACAATACACATAACACACGCAAAAAGCTCGTTATCCAGCACAATTAACATATTAATATCCAAATCAGGTATTCAAAATTTTGTGCAGAATAAATCCATGAATGGCATGAAGAGAAAGATAACTTCATAAAGAACAGATTAGAGTAGACAAAATAGATCGCATTTGTGGCTTTTTTTGATAGAAGTATAAAAGGGCTGTAAGTTTCACCTCTATATGAAACAACCATTTTTGGACTGAGTCTGCTTCATGCATACTTACAGAGATAATCCGAATTGGCGTGGACATGAAAATACATGCTTGAAGTGCAATTTGCCTGACAGGTATGAAATGATGAAGAAGTATACATGGCAATACACCAAAACTTTACAGTAGCTGCCTACTTCACTAGTACAACAGGGTACAACAATATATAAAAGCTATAAAGCAACTCAGGTCTAAACGACTAGATGTGAAGACCAAATACAACTAAGAAAGACATTAAAATTAAAGTCACTCTGGAAAAAAAAGTGAGCAGAAAAAAAAGTGGGCAGAAAGAAATCTGGAAAGCAATAGTTCTACCAGTGACCTAACAGCAAACCGCCCAGTCACAACAGTTTAATTACAGAGGTTTTAATAATGCCACCAGATACCAGAAACTTTTCAAGTGATGAGATATTCTGATTTCCTCCTTCAATTATTAAAATTTCATTTCTTACATAATGGCAGACAACCATGTATAACATGCTTTAACATGCCTACGGAAAAGGGAAAATATACTTAGGTGACATAAATCGTATGCAAATGAGAAAAACAGCAACATTAAGGACCAGGAAACAGAAGTGGAAATGACTCAGAAAATCTGAAGGGCAACATTTTAAAGTGACCTACATGTGGGTCAGCCATTCGTCTTACATGGAGCTCACCACAGACTTTTGACAGAGGATCTGGGCAATGAAACCCGCTGAATCAGAGTAACCTTGTACAGGAAAAGTCCATCTGGAATGTTTTAATTTAGACTAAATAACATATAAAATTAAAATCTCATATAAAAAAGCTACTTTGTGATGGGTGACAGACAAATGACTTACAAGGATTTTTTTAACTTCCTAAATGTTATGGGTTTTTTTGCATTAGGTTTTGTCATACTCAACCTTTTTCTGGACGTCCAAATATAAATTTCTGGAGAGAAGAAATAATGAAGATATATGTCTTAATCCTAGAATATTTATTCATATACGTCATGTAATTAAGCAAGGGTTTCCTCATCTCAGACAGCAGAATACTAAATAGAATGTTCAGCTCTTGAGATTAGTGGATTCAGCGATGCAAATGAAAAGTGAATTCACAACACCTGCTAGAGATTTGCATTACAATACTTCTGCATCATCTTACTTAAAGCTGACATTCCCATTCAATCTAGATAAAACACCGTAAAAATGTATCTATTTAAAGAAGTGGCAAAAACTGTCACTGAATCAGAAATACACGAGCATCGAACAGACTATTATTCTTGTAACACAAACACCTTCAATTCTATACATGTTTACATTTACCTCCAGATATAAAAGCCTTCTCCACAGCTAACTTCCTTTTCATGCTTGGCCACTCCCTAGAAAAGCACATAGAGCAGGAAAATGCTTCCCTGTTGTACAACATATTGACTATGGAATAAACTTAACATTATCAGAACTCCTAATTTGATTCCGTATAACAGAGATGATACAATAGTGGTGCGTAATGACACCGGTTTCCCTTCTCTACAGACACTGCCATGTGAAAACAGGGCAATAACAAAAGTCCTGCAAAACTCAAACATCCAAAATCATAGAAAATCAAAAGCTACACTCATTCAAAAGAAATCAAAATAAAAAATGCAGAGATCAGAACAAAGGAATTTCTGGGAGCAGGAGTCTAAACATTACTGAACAGACAGGTAAATTTCTGCTGTTTCCTACCTCAGAGGAAAGACCTGCCCTGTGAGTCTGAACAACACCTGGCTGCTCATGCTATAAGGAATAACAAGATGACTTTTTTTAAGATCACAACCCTACAAGGCAAGGCCTTTGGTGATTACCATAGTTTTGCACATGTCTTCCAGGAACTTCATGGCTGGGCCTCACCAGCAGGCCAACGTTGGGCAGTTCAGGATAGAAAGCCATTCTTTAATGAGCACAAGACAAGGCCATGACTGCTGACAGACAGATCTGAACAGTTGTGGATGTGATATTACAAGGGGGGACAAGTTAAGACTTTAAAATGCTCTTCAGAAAAGGACTTGCTTGGGCCCGGCTCTTGTCTCAATTTTTGAAAGACTGAAAACCTGCAAATAGGTTGTATAAAGCAAAATGAATCATGGCATAGATTTTTAAGGAAAAATACACAAGGCCTTTTCAGAAAGGTGATGTGACTGTGAATTGCAATGTTGCAGCCAAACTAGGCTTGCACAGTTTCCCATTTGGTCTCCTGTTACCAGAGGAACTGCTTCTTCCTTGGCTCTCTGGTTGCCAAGAAAGCAATTCCAAGTCTACGTGGAAGTACACCAAGATAGAAACAGAATTCAAAATCAGAGTTAAGGGAAAGAGGAATAAAACTGATGTTCCGCCTAGACGATTCTTTATTTCTTCTTTGCTTATTTTTTTCTCTTTTGTGCAGTCGAATAACAGAAACACACAAAGTTCTTCTGAGATGGTTTACTAGTAACTCAGAAGAGGTAGACTGAGATTGTGAGGAAGGTTTTGGGAACCTTCTTAAACCATACAGGCAGAACAGTTACTATGGAAGATCATCACTACCTATATGTCTTCTGTGAGAGCTTCCCTTGTGCCCTCTGAACACCAGGAAAGGTATCACTCTGGGTAATCAGGATTCTTCTGGCTCACAAAGTGTAACAATTAGACAAATTGTACTGCTGAAAAATCAACATTTTCCAAGGCATCTGAAGGTTGCTCCCTTGGGCTACTGTATCAGTACTAGAACAGAATCTGCTCTCATTTACTGTAGAGTACAGCAGGGATAATTCTGCAATCGATGGCGTTAATAAATGCAACATCGGTCTAAGAAAAACAAAAACAAAACAAAAAAAAAAACAACCCACAAACATCCACTGACTAATCTACATATCCCTTGCACTGGATATTTTTTTTTGCTTCAGATGTCTCTAGTATTAACCACCTACTATTATTCTGTCTGACTACGAAGTCTAGCTACAGGAGGTCTCATTACAGATTCTTGTGCTGAAGATTAAATTGTAAAGAATATCAGGATGCAGTTAAGGAGAAAAAGGGTGCCATGAATATCTGAGTTGAGTGGAAAGAATTTAACAGCTGCAGAACCACAGAAAGAAAAAAACAGCAGGAGGGTCACTGTGGGTTCCGATTGTGGGGCAGTTGGACTGCATTTATACAAGCTCAATGAGCAGACGGAATCAGTCAAAAGCAACTAATTATATTTTCTAGGGACCAAAAGCACACAGTTGTATTCAATTAATCAATGAATGCGCAGAAGTGATTTTAAAGCTATATAACAAAATTAATTTACCCATGTGACAATTTGCACCATAATTAGATAATTCAAAGTTCATGCACAGTGCTATTAGCATAAACGAATGTGTTCACAGTTACTTGCTTAAAATGTTTATTTTAAAGATAGCTGTTTGTATTAATTTAGTAGAGTTAACATTTTAATAGGTATTTCCTTAAAAGGCTTTCAACGTTATAAAGATTATTGAAGGGATTAGTGGTTGATAATATTTTCTTTTAACAGGTTTATTTCTGCAGCAGGTATTTAAGTGAAGTTCTTACTACCATACATAAATCCAAGTCCATTATCTTTGTCATTAGGGGCTGTCAGCAAATTGTGAAGTACTCAAGAACTATTTTGATTGAAACAACAAAGTTCTGAAAACAGTTGATATTATTTGTAACATTAACAATTAATGTTATAACAATTCATGTTATTGTTTTGAGCACAGAAATTTGGGAATCCTCTTGGGATATGGCTGAAGCACCTTCAGTATTCATTTGCACTCAAATATTATTTTACTTATTTTTATAATCCATTTTTTAGGTAGAACATTGTTCTGTGGTATTTTAGTACTCTGTGGAAGCATGATTAGAAACAGCAAGAGCTTTTAAATTCACAGATGTAAAATATGCATAGGTATAAGGAAAACGTAGGGAGTTATTTTATGATTTAATAGATGTTTAGTTAACTCTAAGGGATGAGAAATGTCAAATTCAGACAGTGGAAGCTGAATGTCAGTCCAGAGGTACCACGAGAGGCATGTAATCTGGAAATGAAATAATAAACATTTTAAAAATCCACAAACATTCCTTTAAGTTAAAATAAAAAAAATGACTAAAACTGCCAGAACAGTTCAGCCACAATTGTGTTTGTTGGTGTTCTACATATTTATAGTTGTAAGGAAAATGAATCTAAATTGGAAAAAAAAAAGAAAAAAAGAAAAAAAAAAAAAAAGATGGAAAACACCCCTAGCACACACACAGAAATGGAGAGAAAAAAATTCCTTAAGGTTCTCTTTGAAAAAACATAAAAATAGGATGTGCTCTATTGCACAAAAAAACAGCTCCATGTAGGAAGTTCCGCTAAGATTTATACATTCCATACAATCTGACATATAAATAAAACTGAAAGATTATTCAGATTGGACACCACACATTCAGAAGCTACAAACTGTCAGCCATAAAACTGACCATGCCACCTTTATTTCCCCATATCTGTGTATTTTATTACTGAGTTACATCCCACCACTCAAGGGACCCCTATTCATGCTGGTCTTGCAGAACTCTAAGTATATGACAAACACAAATAATTCAGCTGCCTTCACTAAAATGACACCGGAATTTATGTCCAATTACAACTTCTTTATAAAATGAGGGCTGCATTATAAAACTTAAAAGATGCTTGGAAAATGCTGAAATTTTTCCTTCTAAATAACAAACAAAGCTAGGCATCTCAATGACCACTGAGAAGTCTGCTCAAATTTTCCTCTTATGCTCATTTGTGTACTGTGTCAGTGAGCCTCAGAAACACCAACTGTTTTGTGACTGTGACATGCTGCATGAGGACTGCTGTTTAACATGTACAATACTGCTTATTCTGCAGCCAGGAGAACTGGTGGTACCATGGCTTAGCTTCAACAGCTGCTTCTGCTTTAACTTCAATATGTTCTCTGTTTTTTTTTGCTGGAGCCCTGTTAAAATTAATTCCATACCTTGCTGTAGATGAGATCTAGACTGACCGTGTGAATAAACCCAGAAAAAAACAGATAAACCCAAGACAAACAATTTGAATCATATTCTAGGAGTACTCATTTCTCTCTAAGTCTAGGCTAATTAGTTGAGTCTCTATATGCATCTGAAGAAACCTAACATTAACCAATTTACTTTCTGTATTTTCAGTAACAAAGAGGAACAGCATAGAAAATGAAGCCAAGCAGCTGCAAAGAAACACCAGTGAATGAGGTAATACATAGTATTCTATTAACATTTAGTATGTGTTTAACATATACAGATATTTAGTTCATTCATAGAATCACAGAATCGCTCAGGTTGGAAAAGACCTTAAAGATCACCAAGTCCAACCACAACCTCACCATACTACCCTAACTCTAACAACCCTCCACTAAATCATGTCCCTGAGCACCACATCCAAACAGTTTTTAAACACATCCAGGGATGGTGGCTCAACCACCTCCCTGGGGAGCCTATTCCAGTGCTTAACAACCCTTTCTGTAAAGAAGTTTCTCCTGATATCCAACCAAAACTTATCCTGGAGCAACTTGAGGCCATTTCCCCTTGTCCTGTCACCTGTCACCGGTGAGAAGAGACCAGCCCCACTCTCGCTCTAAGCACCTTTCAGGTACTGAAAGAGAGCAATAATGTCTCCCCTCAGCATCCTTTTCCCCAGACTCAACAGCCCCAGTTCTCCATAGCCCCATATTCTCCAAGCCCTTCACAAGCCTTGTTGCCCTTCTCTGGACCTGCTCCAGTACCTCAATGTCCGTTCTGTACTGAGGTGCCCAAAACTAAACACAGTACTCAAGGTGAGGCCCCATCAGTGCTGAGTCCAGGGTCAGGATGACTTCCCTAGTCCTGCTCACCACACCATTCCTGATACAAGCCAGGATGCCATTGGCTTTCTTGGCCACCTGGGCACACTGCTGGCTCATATTCAGCTCACTGTCCATCAGTACACCATTCATATGATGAGAGTCAGATACTACTAATATCACACTGTACAATTCAAATGGCCTAAAATGACTAACACAGTCCCAAATATCAACTCACATCTAGGCAAATCCCTAGCTGATATACACCAACTCCACCTCATGCAGTTTGCCAGGAAGATCATCAGTGGACTCTCAGTTCTGGTCATCCCTTACAGTATAATCAATCTCTTACATCAGCAGGATTTAACAAGGGATTAATAATTTAGCATAATTCTGAGTCTGCCATAAATTATTCCAAACTGTACTTCATTATCAGATAGATGGGCAAAAAAGCACAAAGATGATACATTTAATGCTCCCACTGAATTGCAGTTAGAAGCACAGTTCATTTGGGGTTGGGTTTGAGGACAAAGAGTACTTACAAGAAATAAGTAATAAAATAACACAACAGTAAATAAAAATTAAAAATTAAACCTTTCTTTGTAGTGCAATTGGTGTTCGAACTTCACAGAAATATCTTCTCCATTTCTTAGTGGACATATGTTTCTGAAAGCCCAAGGCCAAAGTTTGTCTCTTATACTTCTGACATCAAATTTTCTTGTTTGTTTTTTTTTCATCTAGCTACACATGAATAAAACGAGTCTCCTCCAAAAGACCTCCACATTTTTTAATACTTTAATACTTTTGCATAATTATTAAGGCAACTTCTATACAAAATTTGATGATTACCAAAACTGCCAAAAAGATCACAGTATTAAGATCTTCATTCTTCACTAGAAATTAGTCATTACCATTTTTATGAATTTGTGTTAAAAGCACTCTCAAAATGATGACTTCAAAACACTTCATTTACTCATCTTTTCTTGCATTTAAAAAGAAAGACAAACAAAAATGCTCATCTTATTTATTCTATCAATCAGAAATACAGCTTCCAGCTCTAGGTCCAAAGCTGCAATCTACACAATACTGAGATACTTGCTTGGTATACATTGGTACAGTGGTACCAACTAACAGCCACTGTAATGCAATTCTGCTTTTTAACAGCAGTAAGACTATATCTTTTTCTCACTGCAAGCATTAAAGTTTGCATGGTGCATACCAATGCATTGTTCTATAACAAAATTGATTGATATTGCTGTATGGCAAACAATAAAGCTAAAAAGGCCACTCAGTGTGATGACCTATCAGTAGACTGCAAAGTGGGCATTCTCACTAATGCCCTGCTTAACCTGCTTATAACTTGCTCATGAGCCACTGAAATGATTTGCTGCATTTTTTTCCGGTTCACAAGTGGTCATGATGTTGCACCCTCCAGAGGAAAAAAAGACAGAGAGAAAGAACTGAACACAATGCTTTTGAACAGAGAGAATTCAGATTTGCAAAGATAAGTCCTACAAAAAATCCACAAACATAAACAACACATTGGTGCAATGCTGCATCAGTCAACATTACAAATTTGATCAAAAGTTTGCAATAGTTATTCGTAATGGCTTTATGCCAGTTGCAGAAGGAAAAAACATTACTACACAAATGCAATGACATTGCCATGAACTTAAGCTTTCATGTTAAAAAAAGGCTCCTCTTCAGAATAATTTCTCAGCAAAGTTAGCTGTCTGGATGAGTTAGCAACCATTATCTTCTCTGAAGTCATTCTGGATCTTTTGCTAGTCCACTATTAGAGCATTTTGGTATCAATGAATGCTGCCTTGAGTAGAACTGCAGATTTCAAGATCCATGGTTAAATGCAACCTCTACAAACTTCATACTTAAAATGAGGAAAACCTGTAATTAGAACAGGTTTTAAAAATACTTTTTTTCACTCTCACTGCTAATATTACTGTAAGAATCTAATATCATTGTATTCCATATGTTCTTTCCAAATATTTCCAATTAAGATAGATGTTTTGCCATCTATTTTGATGTTACTTTAAAAGAAAAAAAAAAAACAACAAAAACAACTAGAATGTTAACACTTTTTAACATACTTAACATACTATTATCAAAGCATTATATTCTTTAAGATTTTTTTTTTTTTACTTTTTTTTTTTTTTTTTCCTTAATCAGAAAACCAAGACAAAATTGAAATAGTTAAATACAGAAAAGACAGCCTGGAAGCCTGAGAGACAGTTATAAAATTCCAAGAAACACAAAAAAAGTGTTGAAGTAAAGAAAAGGAACATCAAATTATCAGACAATTATTCAGGCTTTCTGAACATTTTGGTTTTTTTGGTCATAGAAACTCATCAGTACTCATCAGCTACTAAATCAAAGTTTCAATTTTCCTAGCAGTTCACATCATCTGCACAGATTTTTGGAGGGTCTAACAGTCCTCAAAGTGTGCTGCAAACAGGCAGGAAAGGCTAACAAAGTTGTTCTCATTCAGGACCTGAACGAGACCTTGCAGTCTCCATGTTAAGCAGGGATCCAGACACAAGACCTGTGTGTGACACACGTACCTTATTTCTAAGGTGGAAGACAGTTCATAAACTGTTCCTTGCCTCAGGAAATTAAAACACTGACAAAGCAAAGCACTGAGTATGGCTCAGCAATTTAATGAACCACATTAAAGAGGAAAAAAAGAGGAAAAAAAAATTTATTTTTTAATCTAATTTACAAGACATTAAGAGACAGTCATAGAGGATGGTACTAAAATAGAAGTGTTCAGAATGAATGAAACAGAGAGCCTTTGTGCCACTTTTTTGCCTTACCATGCCTGAACAGCTGCATTCTGCTTCACCGGACAAGAAATATAAGCTCAGTTCATTACCCGGGATGGGTCCTTGATCACTATCAGTATTGTTAAAAATTTATATTCCAAATGGCTTTTACATGTCTTCCTTGAGCACCAAGTGAGGTGAATGACACGAAAGTCAGCCAGAATCCATTTTATTAATTGATGCAAAGAGATTAGGTCCTAGATATTAAACTTGTACAGCCAGGCTCTGCCTGTGTCCCACAATTATGAGTCCTTTTGTTCTATAGTGGTAGTAGAGCACATAATATGCATTTCTTTTGCCACTGCACAGAATAGTAAAAAATAATTACTGTGTTCCTACTAGAGTTTCTACTGGTTATCCTGAGTGGTATTAACTTCATTTTAAGTAAGATAAGAAAACGGTAAATGCTCAAAAGAAACAGCCACCTGCAGATAGACATTTTTTGACTTGGATAGAGATGGTGCTGAATTGTTCTTTGTCAGTATTTAGTTCTCTCTGTTGACTACACATGGGTGGCATACACTAAGCTAGACCACCATGGTTAATTTTAACACCTTCCAGCTCCAATCTCTGAATTACAACCTGTAGTAGCTGTACACAAGTTTGAGAAAACATTAGAGCCCTGAGGGAGTTGCGTGAACAGTTCCTACTTCTGTCATTATTTCATTGTTTTCCTTCTTCCAGAAAAAGGATATTTGAGAATATTTTACCTATGCACACAATTTTGGTTGCTAATTGGAAACTCTGAACTCTTTCCAGTGTTGCTCTTGCTGCTTTCTTTCTTAAAAGTAATTTCAAAATCTAGACCCTTGAGATATTAACACTGATGATAAGGGCAAACTTGGTCAGCAGTTCAAAATGCATTCTATTTAAGGCTTTTTAGTTTAAAGCTAAGGCAAAGACTGATTTCTGACTCTCTACTCCGAGCTTTGGAAACTGAGCCAACACTGCAGGCAAATTCAGCAGAAACACTGCAGCTGGAGTTGGCAAATCCTCTAAAATAACATATATCATTTTACAATTAACTTGGTGCTGCCTGTTTTTACAGTACTTAATAACATCTGACCTTATTAATTCCCATTTTTATTACATATTCATTGACAGTAGCTGTCACAGCTTCCACTTAAGAACCAGAATTTCTACAGGATTTCTCTTCTGATCAGCAAACCTTGGTGATTGAGGGGTTCATCTAGCAGCTGTCAAGCTTCACTTTGATAATACCGAAGGAGAAGTCATAAGTCTAAAAAGGACAGCAATAGAAATAATGATTAAGCTTTGTAGCCAAGGAAAAAGTGCTCTTGCAGAATATGACCTTTCCTTAGCTACTGCCTTTCCTTAGCTATCAGAAGAATTCAAATGTGAGACTAGTCATATTAATCCCTAACAAAACATTAATAGGAATTCAAATTCATCCAATTAAGCAAGCAATGATTCTCTCTGTATAACTGACAAACCACACAGTTTTTCTGATATTCTTTCCCTTTTTCCCCTTCACTACAAGGCTCCTAATTCAAACATTCTATCTTTTCATTAACATAAATAAATAAGTAAATAAATAAATAGGTTTTGAGTTTGTCATTAGTTAGCTTTTCTAACTCTGACCACATTACCAATAAGGAAGACTCTAAACATAAATGGATGAAAACTGCCAGGAGGGTGAGGAAGGGTAGAAATTCGCTGTCACTAGAGAATACAGGTTGGAATCTGGACCACAAATCCTCTTTGATTTTATACAGTGCTTTCAGACCCACCAATAATATCCTTTACTTCTCAAACCCAGGAGAACATATATAGTACGTGTAGTTCTAGAAAAACAAGATTTCCTTGCGTCACTAATATGACACACTTTGCAAATGAACAACACAGCTGCAACTCAGCCCATCATAAGTACACACGCTGAAGGTGAAATTCTTATAGTTATGGGGAAACTTCTCACCACCACCAGTCTGGGGACTGCAACCTTTGTTTCTTCGGCTGAAATAATTTTTGGACTAGTAGTTCAAAGGGTCATATCTATACTAAGTTAACAGGCCTTGTGTTTTACATACATAGGTCTATTTTCCCTTCCCTTGGGGCCACAAAGTCGAACTGCTTGTTAAGATCCCTCAAATGTGAAGGAAGCTCTCTCCTATAAAAGAGAAAACCTCCATGAAAATCAAGAGACCTTAATTGTATTTTGTATTTACAGACAAGTACTGAACACAGATAGAATAAAGTAAAAATTATTTAGATTTCAATTTCTTAGGAAGTATTCAAGATAATATTAAGGTACAGGCAAATTTCACTATACTGAGATGCATCTATAATTGAATTAAGAGAGGCAACTTGCTTATTTTCATTATTTCCCTCTGTGTTATTCTGTACTCCTCTGCATGGAGAGTAGTTCTTTTGCCCCTTGAGGCAAGCCCAGGGGAGAGTGAATGTTTTCAGAGAGGATGAACACATCTCTGAGACAAGTGATAGTAGCCCTGAGAAGCAGGACTTGGTTGATGAAAAAACAACTTGAGCTGGCAAATGAGCACTTGCAGAATAAAAAGTTGCATGAATTCTAAGTGTCACAGCAGTGTGAGGGAGGTGACTCTCCAACTTTGCTTTGCTCTTGAGACCCCATTTGCAGTACTGAAGTACAAGAAGGACATGGAGTTGTCAAGAGTAGGTCCAAGAGGGCCATGAGAATGATCAGAGGGCTGGACAATCTCTTCTGTGCAAACAGACTGAGAGAGCTGGGGTTGTTCAGCCTGGAGAAAAGAAGGCTCCAGGAAGATGTCATTGTGGCCTTCCAATACTTAAAGGAAGTTAAAGGAAAACTGAAGAGAAACTCTTTATCAGTGCAAAAAAGAGGCCCTGTGACAGAGCAGAAGTAGGTTGTCTTTAAGGTCCTTTCCAATTCAAGTCATTATATGATTCTATGTGCACTAAGTTTCATAACATATATCCTTTACATAAGTCTGTCTTTTTCTAATTGTAGAAGTATTAGAAAATGTAAGTGAGCCAAAACAAAAAACAAACAAACAAAAAAACTGAAACAGGCATGAGGAAAGAGTTTGTCTTAACCATGAAACTGTGCCATAAGTCTCTCATTCATTCTACATTAATTCAAAATGTCAACTATAACAATAATAAAAACTGAGTTTTCCACTAATTTCTGACAATAATAAAAATGAAATCGTGGTATGAGCATCTTTCACTCATAAACACACAGAAGCAAATCCTAACACATGAAATAGCAAACACTAAACAAGAGACAATTACACTGATAAACTGAAAAAAGGAAACTATTTCTCTTTTTTAATTACTTTGAGACAATATGCAATATTTTCTATTTTATAGATCACATAAGTAATATAAATTATAAAAATAAAACTATTTCATAAAATTTCATCTTCACATTGAATACATTTTTTAATGATATTTATAAATGCATTTCCATTAAGTTAATCATTCCTGCCCTTAAAAGTAACAACCCTATATGCTTTGCTAGCAGCCATGATATTTCTGTGAAATCTGAAAGACCCATCAACAAAAAAACACTGCAAGCACAACCAGAACATGACAGAAGGTTTTGTACTGTAGGTAAGAAAAAGGTTTTATAAAACTTAATTTACCTTGACAAGAAGTCTGTGAAAGAGAAACGAAAGGGATATCCATATCGTATGATTTTTACCATGTCTAGGACACCAATATACTGCAGTTGAGCAGACACATAAAAATTGTCAAAAGTATCGGGCAACTTGGAGTTATTAGGCTTTATACAATGAATAGAATGTGGCGTGCAGTTCTGTAGCTTCCCAATAATATCTGTGAGTGATTTCTGTGGGGAAGAAAAAAAACAAAAAACAAAAAAACAGAACAGTTCTCAATCATTATTGTGCAGGAAAGGCAACTGCACAAAACATATGCTCTTTAAAATAAGTTTCTCAGAAGATATGCCACAGCCATAAAAGTGGCTTACTCACAAATGTGATTTTTTCTGCTAATGTAATCTGTAGAGACTAATTCTGCTTTTTTTGGTCGCTGTGATTGATGTTGTTGCTTTGGTTTGTGGGTTTTTTTGTTTTTTTGTTTGTTTGTTTGTTGTAATATTTCTGTCCAGAAAATGTTTACTAACCCTGAGTTGTACTGCCACAGTGGTTGGGCCCCCTCGTTCCAGTTTCTGAAGAAATGAGGATGTCCCCTTCTTTTTCAACAGCTGTGGGAAAGAAAAGCACAGAACGGCATCTTTAACTCAAGATGGGCACTAACAATTTGCTTTCATTATTACACAACTTGATAACAAAGGCAAACATTTACACAAAGAGTATGTCATTTACAATGATTTGGTTTTCAGAAAGAACCGGGGAAGAGGATAAAAACCTGCTTGTGGACATATGACTAACAATACAATTATGATTTCAGAAGCAGCTGCATACCACTTTAAAGATGATATTCCTTTTCTGAATAATTGAGCAAAGCCATATAGCTTAGAATTCTACTATCGAAGCAGGACTTGTGCAGATAGCATCCCATACAGTCCGCACATTTGAAGGACAATTCTGTAACTATCTGAAAAGTTTCCTTATGTCTCTGGTAGATGCTTAGGTGGCTAAATGCAAGCACAGGTAATTAGAAAATGTTGAAGGCAAATCAATAATACTAATATTTTAAAAAATCTCTCTTCTTTTCCTGTATGAGTGAATGCAATTTAACTTTTGCTAAAGTAATTTTCACCTATGTTTGCCATAATTTATCAGTAACTTTATATTATGCTGGAACTAATGTTATCCTTCCCATGCATCAGAACTGGGAGTAGAGAATGAATTTATTTTATACTGTTCTACTTCCTACCTTTGAGAAAAAAAGGAAATAAGCAACCTAAAATATATCTTATCTTTTTTTTTTAAGTTTTTACAGAAAGGCTGGGAAACTACTGCACTCTAGGATTTGGCCAAGCTCAAATGTCTGCATCAAGGCTTTTGACATTTCTTTTTACTGCCTTTCTTGAGTCCACTTACACCATAAAACTCCCTTTCTATCAGGTCAGCACATTCTGGCCCGCTCCTGCAGTTTTCCTACTGCTTTAAAAAAGGGTCTATTTCCACATTTTGGCCTTCCACAGCCAATTTCCATTAAAAATATTGCACCGTTAGCAATTCTCTACTCACTTTGCTAGATCCTGGAGACCTTTTTTTATTTCAAATCTTACTTAATAGGATGCAATAAGATTTTAAAGGCAGAACAGAAAAGTGAGCTGTTTGCTACAGGTTTTTTTCATTAAAAAAACAACAACAACAACAAAAAACACTAGCTTGACTATGATATTTTTTAGTTAAAGTTTACAAAATGTTTTAAGAATGTAACTAAAAGTTACCTCTGTACTCATCCATTTCTCCCAGCTAACTAAGTCACTAGTCTTAGACCATTGGCTGAGTTAGTGGAAGAGCCAGGAAAAAAGCTCTGGATGCTAAATGTTTTGCCAGCTGACCTGTTTTGCATACCCTTCCCATGGGAAAGAGGCATTTTGTTCAGTATGAGAGGTAGAAAAGAAAGGAAGCAAAGCAAGAACCAAAAATGAATTTAATTCAATCTCCTTGGACATCTCTAGGTATGGCTTAAGAGCAAGACTACATCAACAAAGCTGTACTTCTCTATTACTCTTGAATATACAGCTTTAAGGTGGAAAATATTATACCTCTAACCTACAGAAATAATATATATATAAAAAGCTCTTCAGTCTCTGTTGAGAAGCCAAAGCGTTCTGAAAATCTCTCTTTACAAGCACAATATTTAAAAGCTTTAACCAGAAGGCATAGCAAAAGTTATGCAAACAGACAAGCTGTTTTGCAACAGTCAATGAAGCAAAGTGATCATAAAGAAAAGCAGTGAAAAGTCAGTGACAATAAGAGCCTTTTGATAGTGATGTAGATTCACATCTCAGCTAACACTATGTGAACTGTGAAGCCCACTGACTCTTCCAAAGGAAGCAAGAGGAAAGCAACACCATACATTAGGAAAAGATTACAGAGAAACTAGGGAGCAAGAGCTGATGTCAGCAAAAGAGAGTTGTGAGAGTATTAACGAAAATATTTTTTCTTTTATGTGAAAAGGAAACACAGCCTCCATGCATCACAGAGACTCGAGAACCTTATTCCTACAAGTCCTTCTGTGCTCCAGACTTATGATCAGCTTTTGGTCTACCATCTTTCATGTCTATTTTGGGATGTAATCACTGTTCTCTTGGATCCCACTATGAGTGTTGAGTTCAAAGAGGTAGCCTACTCTTACTTCTGACAATATGTTCCAAAACAATGAAAAAGTCATCCATCAGACCTGAGAGGTCTAACAGCAGGTAAATACATGGCCATCTACAGAGAAATCTGTGATTATGTAGCCTAACAAATTGCTAGGATCGCAGATGAGAAGCTGAAAGGACAAGGAAATCACAACAAACTCCTGTGTGACCTCTGGACGTAGATGTGACCTTCTCTTCCCTGGATATTGAGGAGTCTAGAATACTCACACACAGCAGCATGAAAACCTACCATTTTATATTTCTCATCAAATTATAACACACATTATACAATGTATTATATGTATCTGTCTCAGATTTCAGCTATAAAAGGAATAACATCCTCTGGTTGATAATTCTTGTCTTAATGTCCCTCTTTCATTTTCTCCCTCTCTCTTTTCCTTTTATTTTTTTTTTTCCTTTTCCGTCATGATAAAATCCAATAAAAATACAGTAGTTACGATTTTCCAAAATGTAGTCATTTCAATTCTAAGCTAATGAAAAAATGCCTGTTACATAGCATTTTCAATTACAATAAGAAAAACAACTACAAAACAATAACATCATTTTAGCTTATCACGGTGGATTTTCAAGGCCATGCAGGCGAAGGAAAGAAATTATGTGAGGCAGGACAGTTATAGATGTGGACTTGATCCACAAAAGAAATTAAGCACTTACCTACTTCCAGCTCCTTTATCAGGTGCCTATTCCAAAAAAGCAGTAGTGTTGGCACTGGAACAGCTTAGATATATTATGCTCTGCTTCAGTCATCCTGGACAGCATACTACCTCATTTAAATTATGCCAATTTAGCATCTACAAACTAAGTTGTGTACTGTCTTACTTGCACAGTTCATCTCAAAGCCTACCTCCAGGAAACCAAGCAATCCTTGCCTCATTGGGCAGATGAAGGATGAGGATCTCAACCACCTTACATCTAACACCCAATAGTTTAAATCATTCTCACTAAATCTGGAAGTTCTGACTTAATTTATTGTGCTTCCCAAAGGAATTTGAATACTTTATTTCACTCTCAAGAGAGTAACTCTTGGTTAAAAGTTATTTTGAACTGGTGAAGAGACTCGGTTTCAGAGGTCCCAGCTGCGTGGTGTTTCTCTCAACTTCATTAGGCTTCTAACTTGGACATGCCTTTCATGCTTCCTTCCATGTATGGGACTAGGATCTTTTTCAAAAGCTTAGGAAACTTCCTTTAGGAAGCTGTTACTATAGCAGAAAGGCACCTAAATGCACTTTGTGATGCCTCAGCTGTTTGCTAAATATATTCTCAAACCAACACCATTCACTTCAACTTTCCACTGAGATTATTGACAAGAACAGTAGACAAGAATTACGGTACTATCAGCAGTAAGGCTATTAGGAAACTCCCATTGCTATTCTGTGGAAGTACTTGCATAAAGCCCACTAAAAGACACATGAGAGCAAGCTCCTTAATCCCATGGCAGAATCAACTTTGTGCAGCTGTAAGCCAAAAATAAAGTTGCACTATTGAAGAAGCCTGGCAAGGCAGCTGGTGCATCGAGGAAACTTCTTGTTTCTTTTCTAGGAGTAGGAATTCCAAAGCTTTATCAAGAATGGATTCTGCAAACCACGTGATTTCTCCTCAAAAGAGAGACATCCCATGTGACATTAGCAACTACATTTTAGTACCGTACCAAAGTTTTGTTTGTTTGTTATTCTTTTTAAATTTTGGGGTTGACTTAGCTATCAGAAAAAGAGGCAAGTTCAAAAACGTACAAGTTTGATTTGTAGAAACATACAAGTTCGATTTGTTTTCGAATCTTATGAAATATCTATAAGCAAGTAACTATATAAACTAACAATTTACAGAGTTCATCTTCCTACAAAACCACAGAAGAGTCATAAATTCCTACCTTGCTGAGCTCCACATATTTCTTTGTTTCTCCACCTGAACAGGCTACTGATGTTTTTTTATTCAGCAATGCTGCTTTACATCCTTTGAACTTAAGGGAATGATATGGAGGAACAAGTGATCCAGTCTGTGTGAGTTTGGACTGGAACAATTGATTGATGACTACATTTTCGCTGGCTAGGAAAAAAAGAAGAAATTAATGCATGAAAATAAAATACAGTTTAAAAACCATATACATAAAGGAAAGAAAAATATGCATCCAGTAACAGGCAGTTAAAAAAATAAATGTAATATGAATGGCCATCCCAAACACTATTATTTTATGCACTGATAGTTACCAAAAAGTGTTCAATACCTAAGAATGCCAGTCATCAGTAACATTCTTTTTAAACCTATTTAGGTCCTATTCTGAACAAAACAGGACAGAAAACGAAACCTCTTAGGCTGTGATCTGCCCAAACTTAATTACTTACATTATAATCACATTTGACTTTTGTTCCATTACTGACTACTAATATATCTATCTATTAAAGCAATGTAAGAGATACAAGATGCACTATTTATCTAACAAGTAGCATTTAAAAATGATCAAGGCACTTGGCAGCAGTCAATTCTGGACATTGCACCAAAGAAAAACAATTATATAAAATATAACATAGAAATAGATTAAAACAAACAAACAAACAAACAAAAAAGGCTAGGTGAAGGACAGAACTATAGCAAGCTAAGTTTATGTTTCTTTGCATTAAAGCCACATTTAAAATATTAAAAAAATAATAATGCCATACATATTTTTGATGTAAGGTGATAATTAGCACAAATTACTTTCAAGACATATTTTTAAACTAAAACTGCGAATCTTAGGACAGATAGGATACTTCATAATAATTCCAGTTAATGAATAAATGGAATAAAGGTCATTAAAATGCCATTAAGTTTAGCATAACAAGTAGAAATCTTCAGTTTGCTATTTAATAGCTAAGTAAAGATGTATTTACTGGATGTTTAAATATAATAGATTTGCTTCTTCTTTTCTGTGGAGCTTATTAGTGCTGACTTAACACTAATAATAAAGTTATGAAAAAGATACTGAAGAAGATAGTTGAATAAATTTCAGCAGTGTCGGTGGATATAGTCCATTTTTTAAATATGGACAAATGTAATAGGTAGCAATAGGAAAGACATTAGAAGGTTGTCCTTCAAATCAAAACAGATAAAGCCTACGTTACTAGCAACTCCTGGTTCATCTACAGGACATGTATATTCCATCTTCGAATATATATATGAAAATGACTTTGATGTTGTTAGTGTATTTAAAGGTTTTTAGCTGAGTAAGGAAACTAAATTCAATGAAAAACAAAAGAAGAAAGCACTTAAGCTATACATCTATATAACTGATGCGATTGGCACAAAAGGAAAAACATCACTGACAATCAATAGTTTTATGTTCCGAAAGCCTAAGTCACTTAAAAAATGAATGTAGCCCTCAAATCACTTAGATCCTTTTAAATATTCTGCTTTCAGAATTTACCCATTAATTATATTTATTATTATTTGACTTGTTAATTATATATACTCGCTTGCTACAAATCAAATATTTTATATGTAATCCAATTTTCCATTCCTCCCTTTTAACAGCTGCATAGATTATTACACAAAATAGCAAAGATGATGCAAAAAGAAACTGAGAGAATGGAAGAATGCTCTCTTGCAGAATACACTGGAAATTGATGATAAAACTTCTTGTGCTATTTGGTAGATAATAAGATAAATTCCAATAGTGAGAACAGGAATGTATTTTAAACTACGATCAATAGGATTATATTCAAGATTAATTCTTTCCTTTCTTTTCTAATCCTTCATGTACACTATCTGCCTTTGAAAAGCATCAATTATTTTACCCGAGAGTTTAGTTTCACAGTAAAATTGCTAAAAAACAATATACTGTAACAGCACGGCTGATTTGGAAAACAAATATTTCTCCCGAAAGATCTCCACTTCTATTGAAAGAAATACAAATATGTAAGATACTAAGGGAAGACTGCACTAGTTGGAACAAAGACAAATAGCATCTCAGGGTGTACTGACATTTCCCTGAGGAAAATGTTGTTTTTCTTCACAGAAAGAATAAATTAATTAGGTTTTTAATTATCCAATTATGAATCATTAATTAATAAATGGAGATGCATTATTATTAGGCATAATTATACAATATGCACATGGAAAAGGTATTTAATTTTGTATTTCAATGAACATTTGTATCTATTCTCTGGAAAACAAGAATGCCCAGATGATGCTGCTTCTAAAAATGATACTCAAGCAGTGAAGATGAGGATGACTTTTTTTTTAATTGGAAATAAAAATATGTATGCACTATTTTAAAAAATGAAAATCAAAGTCAGGATTTAACATCTTGATTTCTAACGACAACAGCAACCACAAAACCATTTACTTACTTTTCATTACAAATATGAGATTTTGTGAAAGGGAATCTTTATTTTTTTCTACTGCACCAGCAATTTCGTAAGTAACCTATAATAAAATATTGTGACATCATTAGTAATGATCACCGCACCTATTAGAAATATTACAGCAGTAGAAATGAAGCTGTGGGTTTTTTTCCACTCAACAGTTAAAGTCTGGCACCAGGTAATGTCTTTCAATCCTTTCTTAATAACAATACTAACCAGAAGAACTGGTTGCTGAACATAGCATCTCTGTGAGAAATTTCATCAGACTGATTCCAACACACTTTCACAATGCAAGGCTGAATCAGAAGTGTATAGAAAACAGTAACACAAACATTACTTTCCCCATAGGATGAGGGCATCAGTCCTAGCCCATCATGTTCATATCGATCCTAGCAGACACTCGTGGAGAAATCTGACTATCAGTTCACAATCACAACATGCTCTAGTCATTTATACTGCTTCTGGATGCAACTTCAGTCTGTAGGTTATGTAAAAATTCCATTTACCCTTCTAACAGCTATGTACATAAGGACTTTGGAAGACATCAGCTGACTGATGTCATAATTTCTAGAACGAAGTGTTTCTCCATCTGTCATCTGAATGCAGATAAAATAACGTATGTGTTTGGTACTCCAAAGTGATAAAAACCCACTGCTCCAGACAGACTTCCTGAAGGTACATCCAAAACAATTAAGTATGTCCAAGTGCCTGTTTTAATATTGAGCATACCTCAGCTCCTACTATACAGAAAAGCAGCACTGAGATGGAAATGCAGACAGACTCTGAAATGCCATTTAAAATTTTACATCACTATTATCCGACTTCTTTGCTCTCATCTTTACAAATATAAACTTATTTTGCTTAAGATAACAATATTTTACAACACAGAAGGATTAAAATAATAGAGTGAAGCAGAATTTTCATATCAATAATCTGTGATAACATTTCACATCTTGGATAGTAGGGCAACCAATACTAAATCGACTTTGGGCACAACTTTAAAAATCAACTGTGCTACCTAAGTTCTGTTTTGAAAACTAGACTAAATGCAAATGATAGGATTTATCTCACCTTATGTAAGGATGGGTGAGTACAATTTAGGCACACATGACTTCTGTATATACGCAGGAAAAAGGTATTATATACCATGACTCATCTGCCCTGTTTTTCAATGGGATGCATTCCATTCTAGCAATAGCTTATTCCCAACCACTATGAGCGTAGATTAGATGGTCAGCCTTGATATGCAAGTCTCCAGCTGCAGGTGAGGGCACTTAGCTAAATGAAGCAGACAGAATCTAATGGCTACAATCCTTCAACACACCTAAATTCCACCAACAAACCATGATGATGCCCAGCCTTTATCTGACTGGTCTGTAGAAGAAAAGCAAGGATTGGACTTGCTAGACATCAAGTTCAGCACCAAGAGAGAGTTAAGTGTCTAAACCAAACAGTTCCTTGAACAGGAAATGCTCTAGAACTAGTTAACAGGAAATATCTAATTCCACCTGGAATTGTAGTCATTTAATTTGGCATTGTAGAAAGATGTCTACTGCCACCCAGAACTGGGTTGCTCTCAACTCCTTCTTACAACCAGCCTTTCAAGGAAACTGACTTCTTGTTGTCAACTTATTCCTGTTGTTTTTATTTATTTATTTATTTATTTAATATGGTCAACAATTGTGTTTACTAATATTATAGATGCTACTCTTCAGAAAGCAAGACAGAAACACCCAATTCATAGGACAGATTCAAGGCAATGTAACTACAAAGCTTAGAGCTTCTTCAAGGCCTACTACCTTGCTGACAACAAAAATCAGCCCATGTGACAGGGAAATGCACACTTTGCCAGTTTTGCTAAACCTACATAGTGAATTTCAGTACCTCTGCTGTATTTCCTTCTGCTGACTGAGGTGGGAACATAATTTCTTGCTTCACAAGGCAATTTTGTTAGCTTGAGAGGACAGGTGTTCTGCACTGACAGAAACTGTTTCTCCTCTTTATGTTGAAACCTGGCATATTAATCACATCTCTAAAATTTTTCTGGATCATATTCTGTTAATTTAGAATTCTGTGCTGTATGTACACATAGCTTTAACTTAGGGAACATTTTCCTTCTCATCATTGAAATTCTAACATCCCCTCTATCCTGAAGCTTGGTGTATTTATTCGTGTCCCCTCAGGTTCAGGCTATGACAGTAACTAAACCAGTGCTTCCTGTTTCTCAGATGAAAGCTCTCATCGTTACACTACTACACAAAGAATAAGTACTACTTCATAACTTTCTGAGTGAAAGGGAAATTTTACAGAAAGCTTATTTCTGAAGAATAGGTGGTATCTTTTTATGGGGATAGCAGAAAACAGCTAGTTAATTCACAGAGTTTAGAAACAAACTCTGACTTGCACAATAGACTCCAAAGAGAACTTTAAAGTTAAACAGAAAAAAAAACCTACTGACAGTAGTATCACCAGGAGTAAGAAGATACTTGATGAGAATTTCTTAAAATAATTTGGTTTTCTTTCCCTTGGGTCCATGTTTTTACTTAATATCTGTTTTAAACTTCTTACTGAATCTATGTCCCTTAGATATTTGGGGAATTTTTACCCCTGTATATTTCATAAAGCTGTAAATTTATAATAAAGATAAGTAAAACTAATCTGTTCATTAATTTTCTTTTCCATTGGGTCATTTGACAATTATGTAATGCTATCTCACTCATGAAGCAGATTATGACTTATTATGTGTATAATCTGTTATACTTAGCAATTGTCAGATGATGTAATTAGTAGAGCATCTGCCATGGAAAAAGTATAACAATAGATTACATTAATTTTCATGACAGTTCCAATAATATATAATTTTCTAACTGCATCTCATCAGAACATACAACATAGTAAACTATTAGAATAATTTAAGTACATTATTGTTTTCAGTGTACTTAAATTAAATGTTCTGTGATATTGGTCCATAAAAGATAATTAACAGAACTTATTTGACAAATTCATAATGCCAGTTCCTAATTGAGCATCTTAGACTTTGACTAAATTAGAAGAAGAGAATTACTATTGATGGGAAGAGTAGGTAAGTATAGCAGTGGGAGATAATACATTATGATTAAATGTGTACGTTGAAATGGAGAAGGTTCAGTACTGGGAGTAGTATAATACATCACCAACTTCTAGAACTATATTCATAAGATATCTCTCAGAACATATAAAATGCATAAATGTTAACAGGATTTCCTTCCACAAAGACATTGCTAACTCTCTGAAACTTTTCCCATAGAAAATTGGTAAATTAATTCACAGCCTAAGGACATGAAAAGTGACTCAATGAAATGGCACTCCAAAATTCAGTATTTGTAGTTCCACAAAAGAGGAAAAGAAGGCCTCTCCATGATGCCTGTTTTGTTAATGTTATTCTGGACCTCTCAGAGACACCAATCTACAGAGGAACCCTGCCTAAAGCACGTGTATTTCCTCCAGTTGTTTCCCATTGGTTTCCTGAAGTAAACTTGGCCAAAACTCTGCACTAATTAGTACTCAAGCCCAGTGTATAGCTATTTCAAGGAGAAAAATCCCAAACAAATGTTTGGAATCAACAAATGTTGATTCAGGTAGGAATTGTGCACTAGCTTAGCTCATGGTTCTGGTATTATAAAATACACCCCTTATTCCCACTTCCATTTATTGTAACTGATTGATCTGTCTTGCTCTATACAATGAACATTTCAGAGACAGAAGGTAACCAAAGGTAACAAGATCTTTAGATAATATCTGAACCAGTTGTTTTTATTATAAAGAGTGCACAGCTCTATGCTATTTTGTTTCAGTGAAACATTAAAAAAAGAAAGGTATTGGATTTTCTTCCCTACTTAAGATTAGAAAGGAAGAGAGCTTAAACTAAGCCTACTGGTAGTGGGGAGGTAAAAAAAAATCATTTAGTCCTGGGCATTCAGGGGAAAATACTGAGTAATACTTCTAGTATTACTATGATAGTATTTAAGAACTTGAATCTATCATTTTTCTTAAGATCACTGGGCTTCTCACCCTCCAAAAACAAGTCTTGGAAAGCAATGAGTAAATAATTTTAAACACTCTATGAAGTCTTAGTTTAACATTCAGATATAAATAGTATAATATTAAAACTAGAAGGTATTTAGAAAGCAAATGGGAGAGATTTTTTTTTTATTATTTCTTCATTAAGCTGAGACTGTAAATGAGTGTCGAGTCTACTTAAGGAAAGAGAGAGAGAAAGAGAGAAAAGGAAAGGAGGGAGAGAGGAAAGGAGGGAAGAGAAGGGAGAGAGAGAAGGAGGCAAGAAGAAAGAGAGAAAGAGAGGGGAAAATGTGCAACTATTTTGCACTGTGTGAAAAAGTGAACCTTTGTCAAATAACCTTTATAGGCTTTGGTATAGCTTAGACGAGACTGATTTGATTGTGATGTCTGGGGATTCAGCCTGGGGAAAAAAATAGAGAAAATGAAAGCATCCTTATTGATTAATCCATCTCCTTTTGTTTTTTGATTTAGAGGTTCAGTTTCAGAGTCTGCCTGGGATATCTAAGGCAGTTCAGAGACAACTGGATTGGTGAAGGTGAGTTGACAGCTAAGAGGTATTTTTGAAACGTGCATTGCTGAGAAATGGCACAGACATTGATCTGCACTTAAAGGACATTATCTGTGTACTGCTTTATAAAGCAAAGAAGTTGGTCTTTTGGTCTGAACAATTTATTACGGTACTAAAAGTCAAAACAGCAGCAAGGAAATAGTGAAAAGGGGCTTACCAGAGTTGTTGATGCAAGTATAAATTTAAACTGCATAAAGCTTAAATTATGACACATTATTCAGATTACAAGAACAATGAAATTGCTCATTACCTCAGACAATGCTATGTTAAATGTCACTACAGGTAAAGCTGTGTCTCTTGGCACTGTGCTAAGATAATACATTTCTGGTTTACTTATTAGCATATTGATTCTTCCCTTAAAATAATAACAACAACAATTTTGAGTTGCCAAGAAAAGTTCAGTGATGGAATGTTATTCTTCAAAAATCATGACTATCAGTAAGGCTGAGATTTCAGAGGCTTATGAAAGCTCTATATGGAGCTCTGTATTACATGAGAGCCCACAGTGTAAATATTAATGTTATCAAGAAAAGTATCTAGAAATTCAGTATTACACATTTTTAGTAGTTTCAGACAATGATTGAATGTACTGATCAATCGCACCCCCAAAACACCTACTTCCTCCAGGCAGTCAGGTCCAGTGAGAAGCAGCAGGGAATACCTACATTTACACCAGGCAGCAGAAACAAAGCAATAACCTCTACAAGCAGATTTTTTTTTTTTTCAGAAGAGATCAGACTGCCAGTGTTCAGGGCAATGTGTAAAACAACTTTCAGATAAAGGCTTCCACGAGAATTTTTAGTCTTACAAAACCTATATCATTCTTTTCTACCTTCTGCCTGAACTGAACAGATAAGCATTTGTCTTAGAGCACTTGGATATCAAGACATTAAAGGGCTCTTAGAAGAGACTTGCAATACATCAAGGCATTGTAGGATTCTGTTCAGCTGCAAAATTAAAACTAGGAGATAAAGTAAAATACTTGATATTATCACGTACTATTATTCTCAGTAGCCTTTGCTAAGCATGTCATCATGGAGTTAACTACTGTATCATAGTGCTCCTGCAGATAAAGGCAGACACAGTATTGTGCAGGCATAAGAGTAAAATTCAAGAGAAACGAAGAAAGATTTATTTGTTTCCTTCCACAGGATGGTTCTGTCACATTTGTGTAATACAGTATTCCCTCTTGGCTTTCACTGAAAAATCTCACTTATGGACTGATCTCTTCTGTGTGCAGAAGCTTACTTGTGCATGTTGTCTTCCTTTTCTATCCCACTTTTTCCATTTCAAAGCAGTTAAGAGCATATGAAAAAAAACAACTAAGGTCTCTCCTAATGGTATCATAAATACAGATTTTCTTAAAGCATTGTTTCTGTAGAAAATCAAGCATGAATTCCAAATTTGGTGTTGTTTTCCCTTGCATATTACTCAGAGCCTCTTCCCCCATACTCCTTCCTGGATTCATTTTGATTTTGGGCCTTTCCAGACCATTTTAACTTCTTCTCTTAGTACTGCTTGTTCTGAAATAATATAAGGCTAATTAGGCTTGGAACAACAGTATGGTATGTGCAGTCCTTGGGAAGGCTGAGCATAAAGCATAAGGGAACAGGTGGTACTTCACAATGCATAACAATAATCAATCAAAAATATGTGATAGTGGAAAACAAAGAGAACTTTACTATGACTATCCTAAGATAAAATATTGAGATATCAACATGTCAGATGTCTTCAAGATTGCACAGACACATTTGTTATAACTTTCTCATAATATAAGGCTAGAGATACTGGTACTGTTCACAAAAGACTGTCATCTCAATTAAATATCAAATGGCAGGTTACTTCAGTAAGGCAGCAGTTTTAATAGCTGCTTTTTCCAGTATAACTTTTACAAATACATCAACTGTAAGAGGAGGGAATGTGATCACAGGGGATAAGGAAAAGGCAGAGGTTCTGAATGCCTTCTTTACATCTGTCTTTAAAAGTCATCTCGGTTATTCCCAGGGCTCCCCATGCTCTGACTTGGTAGTCTCGGCTGGGAAGCAGACTGAACTCCCTGTGATTCTTGAAGAAGAGGTCAGGGAATCACTGCTCCAACTGGACTGTCACAAGTCCATGGGTCCGGATGAGATTCACCCAAGAGTGCTAAAGGAACTGGCGGAGGTGATCGCTGAGCCTCTTTCCATTATCTTTCAGCGCTCCTTGTTAACGGGTGTGGTCCCGGAAGACTGGAGACTTGCCAACGTGACTCCCATTTACAAGAAAGGTTGTAAGGAGGATCTGGGGAACTACAGGCCTGTTAGCCTGACCTCAGTGCCAGGGAAGGTAATGGAACGGATTATCTTGAGGGAGATCACGCGGCGGGTGTGGGATGACCAGGAGATCAGACCTAGCCAGCATGGGTTCGTGAAGGGCAGGTCCTGCTTGACCAATCTGATCTCCTTCTACGATCCTGTGACCCGTCTGCTGGATGAAGGAAAGGCTGTTGATGTGGTCTACTTAGACTTCAGCAAAGCCTTTGACACTGTCTCCCATGCTATCCTCCTGCAAAAGCTGGCAGCCCATGGCTTGGATGGGTACACTCTCAGCTGGGTAAGGAGCTGGCTGGAGGGCCTGGCCTAGAGAGTGGTGGTAAATGGAGTCAAATCCAGTTGGAGACCAGTCACGAGTGGAGTCCCCCAGGGGTCAGTACTGGGGCCTGTCCTTTTCAACATCTTTATTGATGACTTGGACAAGGGCATTGAGTGCACCCTCAGTAAGTTTGCAGATGACACCAAATTGGCAGGGAGTGTCAATCTGCCTGAGGGTAGCGAGGCCCTACAGAGGGATCTGGATAGGCTGGGGAGCTGTGCCAAAGCCAACGGGATGAGGTTTAACAAGACCAAATGCCAGGTCCTGCACTTTGGCCACAACAACCCCAGGCAGCGCTATAGGCTTGGGGCGGAGTGGCTGGAGGACTGTGTGGAGGAAACAGACCTTGGGGTACTGATTGATGCTCGGCTGAACATGAGCCAACAGTGTGCCTGGATGGCCAAGAAGGCCAACGGCATCCTGGCTTGCATCAAAAACAGTGTTACTAGCAGGAACAGGGAGATCATTATCCCCCTGTACTCTGCACTGGTGAGGCTGCACCTCGAGTACTGTGTTCAGTTTTGGGACCCTCATTGCAAGAAAGACATTGAGGCCCTGGAACGTGTTCAGAGGAGGGCTACGAAGCTGGTGAGGGGCCTGGAGCACAGGCCTTATGAGGAAAGGCTGAAGGAGCTGGGATTGTTCAGCCTGGAGAAGAGGAGGCTCAGGGGAGACCTTATAGCACTCTATAACTTCCTGAAGGGAGGTTGTGGTGAGCTGGGGGTCGGCCTTTTCTCTCGTGTAGACAGTGATAGAACTAGAGGCAATGGTTTCAAACTGCGCCAGGGGAGATTCAGGCTGGACATTAGGAAATATTACTTCTCGGAAAGGGTGGTCAGGCACTGGAATGCACTGCCCAGGGAGGTGGTGGAGTCACCGACCATGGGAGTGTTCAAGAAATGTTTGGATGTTGTGTTGAGGAATATGGTTTAGCTGGGAAGTAATGGTAATGGTTGGACTAGATGATCTTCTAGGTCTTTTCCAACCTTGATAATTCTGTGATTCTGTGATTCTGTGAACTGCACACATGAGTTGCTTAAACAGCTAATGTAACACTAGCTATCTGAGTTAATATCTCAGAACCCAGCTCTTTTTGGAGTTAGAGCTACATACATAACCTGTTGAAAAGGAGCCTACACCATATCCAACTTGGAACATTAATTTTTTTGCTGCAGATGTCAAGTTTCACATTGACTGTGAACTACAAAGCAGTTAAAAGTTTTGTTACCTAGAGAAATCAGGCTGTCTGCCCTCACCTTCTGTTAGACATAAAGCCTGCATTCAGTGTTACTTCCACAAACAGTAACCCAGAGCCATTGCTTGAATACAAATGATTAAGACTAGAAGTGAAGAATTTTGACTACCTGCCACATTTTACTGGTAAATCTTCTACCCTCTGGGTCTGGTTCATCTTTCAGCTATACTCATGTAAATAAGGAGAACTTTTACCAAGTTAAAGGTGTTACAATCAGTGAAAAATTGTTATAAGTGAAAATAAAATCAGCTCCCTGGTTATGAATTTGGGGATTTCTGAAGGTAACAATACAGAGAAAGACTGCTTCATACCAAACTTGTTTAAGCTCATTTAATTGCTATCAGACTACAAAAATGAGTACCAAAACATGTCAAACTATACTGTCACTTCACATATGAAATTCTTATTTTTGAGTGCCAATAAAACTTGATGTATTTAAAGTCTGATATAATAACAAATTTCATTAAACATAAATCACAGATAACATATAAAATACGTACAACACATAGTAATAGTGCAATCTCGAGAACAGCATGAGCAGTATTAAAAACTTGATTTCATAAAATTCAACTGAGGAAGATGTAGCCATCAATAAAAAAAGTACACGTAAGTAATTATTTAGTTGAACAGTGCTATCATAAGATTTTATGTAAATTTCTATCATAAATCCCTGGAAATTTCAACCAGTGATAGCTCAAGAAGAATTCCATGACATAGGAAAAGTACAAGCGTCTTTAAAGATCTTGCTCAGTCACTATTAAAGTAGGGGCTGTTAAGCACTTGCACAGGAACTCTTCTCTTTTGGCAGTGACATGAACATTTTAATGCCATATGGTTGCAAAGTACAACCTGACAGTCTGGCATAGCTCCTAGGCCAATGTAAACCAAAGGATCTCCACTGACTTCAAAAGAATGTGTGAATTTATATTACTTGAAGAGCCATCTATTTATTCATAATTTTAGATCAAATGTCATTACTATTATTAGAAAAGGTCAAACCAAGAGTCTATATAATAAAAGAAAAAAATGTAAACAACCGTGCAAGGATAAAACACACGTTAATGAAAAGCATACTCTGGACTACTCACAGTTTAAGTCTCAGAACCCAACACCTGAAGCATCAACGTTAATAAATGTTCCTATCCAGTCCTTCTTTCCAAAGTAAGAAAACTTTTTTCATTTTCAAGAAATGTGCTTATTGCTGTAATTGTGATATTAATACAGATGCCTTGCTGCTGCTTTCTTATCAGTTTTCTGGTTTTTAGGACTGCCTTGACAAATTTGGATAATCACAACACAACTTGATGAAAATATATTTATCTAAGAACTACAGAACAGATTTATACAGGAATTTAGACATCTAGTGCCCTTTGTTAGCTCTTCACTCTATCACTTTAAGTGCTAATAAATTTCACAAAACATTCATCGCACTGTTATCTAACTCTGTCTCAGTAGCAGAGGTATTCAAACCACTTACCTTTAGCAAATAATTTGGGCCTAAGTAGAATGCCTCACGTTGAAAGTAGAGCCACTGGGGAGCTATTTGGAGTATTTAGGTTAAGAATTTAAGTACTGCCCAAATACTCTTTATCCTTTCCATAATGACCACAGTTGTATCATTGGCCAGGAACAAATTTGCCTGCGTCAGAACACCACTGATGCCAAGTGAGAACCACAAAATAGACCTTTCTATATATATATTTCAATATATTGCCGCAAAAGACAAGTCTGGTCAAAGAAGCCTAAGCATGCACAGCCCTATTTCTCATCTCTCTGGACGGCTCAGGGGACATAATGTTTCCTAGAGATATGACAGAGACAGCAAGTCTTTTTTTGGAGGCAAGTCTTGAACTTATCTCCCAAAGAATACCCACTGCCAATAGTCAGTAGCATAAATCTGTTCCACCTGAAATATTTGTCATAGCAGAAAGTATTATCCAGTGGAATACCTTTAGCAACACAGATGAGAGCTATTTTTCTTCTGTTCTTATCCTCACAAGAGCTCACTTCTGAACCCAAACTGATATTTTAGCAGCATACTGGAAAAACTCCCAGTGTTTGCTACATGGAAAATCACATGAAGGTAAAGGTGTTTTAATTACCTTTCACAGAAACAAGCAGAAAAGCTGTTACACTTGGTTTTATCATTGTAACATTCCAATCAAAAGACTATTATAATTGCCGTTTCTTGCTCGCTGAACTGAACTCTTGTGTCTCTTGCTTAGGTAAAGAAAGGAGCATCTAGGTACCAGTTGTTTGGTTGAGCTGAAGTACCTGCAGCGTCCAAGTGGCTTCTGAAGCGAGTACTGAAGAGGTGACACAGCACCACTGTGTCATGAAAAAGCCAGATTCTGCAGGCTTTCCTGAGTTCTAGGGTTTTTAAAGTCTCCTAATATGTAAAGTCATCAACCAACAGCAAGTACATTCATATTTATGAACAACACAGGGTATGTGATCACAGTGTTGTGGATCCTACGCACATCAGCTGAACACAGACTCTCAGTTTGACAGGCACAAAGCTTGTATGGGATTCCATCAGTGAAGAGACTGCTCATGGAATCACTGCTTAAGACCTGGAGAGTATGGAAGGACACAGTGCTTGTTTCAGATGTTTGCTCAGATGTAAGGATTGATTCCTACAACTTTCAGTTTATATTCTCACCCAATTTAAGTGGAAACTTTTTAAAAGAGATAACAGAGAACTCCAATTTATTATGCCTCTACAATTTCATTAGCTTATTTCAAATACTATACTCAGAACAGAGAGAAGTGGCAGCACATCATATTAACTATAGAAGGACCGATCTGTCAGATTATAAGAAAAAAATTACTTAAATGTATAACTACTTCTCTTGATTATGGCTGCAGGTCATTGTGGAGGGAATGTGAAAATGAGAGAGTATTGGAAAGAAAAGGGTAAGAGGCCTATCTAACAAAACTGATTGCGCTTTTGCCATGAACAATGAAAAACATTCATTCTGTTTCACAGACAGATTCAGAGACACAGCAATGTTCTGTTCTGAGATTTCAACAGAAAAAAAGATGGAAAAAAAGATATTTTAGTTATGATTAGCAACAAAATATGCATTTTTTCTTGTACCAGATTCATACTGGTATCCAAGGTGCCTATAAATACAGCACAGGATCTGCAAAGAACCTATAGTGCTCTGAAATAACTTTGGAAAGCAAAGTAAAAGCCAACTAAAAGGGCATTAAACATTTATGCCAAGATATCACAATCTCCCCTCTTCCACATAAGCAGCGAAGACACAGTTTAGAAGTTGGAATTATGTAGACACAATCCTGCTAAAAAAGGCCTGCTCAACATCTACCTATTCTGCAACACAACTAGAAAACACCATAGGGGTGTTTAACGATTCTGTACACGTATTGCATTGATACTAAGCTGTCATCTGAAAATATATCATTAAAAAGTGAATTGTTATTTACAACCAGATGTTGGACAACCCTTGTAGAATTTACTGCTTTTCATGAACTGCATAAACAATCACTCAAAGAACTTACCCTGCCAGCATAATGCATAACAGTGAAGGTAGAGCCCTGTTCCTTTGGTGCAAGGTTGCCATTTCCATCTTTTGTGGAGGAATACACCGTATTTGTGTCTGATGCATCCAGGTAAGACTGAATCCGCTTAGAAAGACTCTGTTCCACTGACCAATTAGATTGGCTTTCTTCATCTAGCATTGACAAAAAGCCTGATGGTTTCTGAAATGAAAAATAGACTTTTCTGTTTTTATGCAGCAGAATTTGTTGCTTGTGAAATAAAACAGCTTGTATTTTAGCAGGATAAACATGTAACATCATCTTATGGAAAGAAAAGGAAAAAAAAAAAACAACACAATATAAATATTCTGTTAAGTCTCCAGGAGATAACTCTGCAATAAACACAGGGAATAATATTTGATTTGTGAATAATATTTCATTAATGTGAAGATGGTTGGACTAGATGATCTTATAGGTCGTTTCCAACCTTGTGATTCTATGATTCTATGATCTGCCAAAAATGATAATCATTGCTGACCTTTTAGGAAACTGATTGGGCTATATTCTTGTTAGCAATTTTACTCCAGAAACTAGGTCCAGGTGCAAAGAAAACTGATAAACTCACAGCAGAGCCTGGTCAGTACTATAGCTGCATCCAGGACACGGAATTATACATAGATACTACATGGGAATCCATGTGGGCAATGACTTTCTGTTAAAGTCTTCTTCAACCCTAGATTGTTACAAAGCCGTTGGCCCTGAAGTTTTATGAGCAGATATAATGACCACAGACTTTCTCAATAGAGTCATAAATCAGAAAATACAGAAAAGTGTTGTATTAATCTGAGATGTGGAGTATGTATACAAATACAAATGATATAAAGTGAATCTGAAGAATACCTGAAAGAAAAAATCCAAGGCTGCAGCATGGTTTCCCGGAGAATACACAGTTTCTATGGTAACTCCTTCTTGTACACATTCTGTTTGCTCTTGTAGGAAAAGCACTTCATTGATATACTGGTGTATCTTCTCATTGGTCATATTGATGCACAGCTATTGCAAAACAAAGAAAACATAAGGATTAGAAGTCTACTGCATAATTAATTGGTGTAGGGTTGACTGTACATCTAATATTAAATTTGATGAAACATCATTTCACAAAACATATTATCTCTCTGTAGACCACTGATTAGGAAGACCCTAGGGAAATTTACATTTTAATAGCTATTAGATTTAAATTGGGAATAAACAGTTTTCTGTCTGCACAGATCACTGTGAATTCCTCATAAGAATCATCAAATACCAACCCTAACACACAATGCAAATTTATTCTAATTCCATTGATTAAAGTAGAGCAACTTTAAATATAAACTGTTATGCTCAATATTCTTCTGCTGTATATATTCAGGGAGACTCTGCAGATGCAGTGTTCTACACATTTGTTTAAGACCCTGATTATGTAGTTATTTTAGTATTAGCAAACATGTTCAAACCCTGCTTCCACATAGAAGAGCACCAGAACTCACTGGGTTTTGTTCATATAGATCACATAAAACACCTAGCAATATTTTACTAGATGACTCTCTCCATTTTATTGATATTCTAAGGGAAAGTTGGCAAGAATAAAGTTTTCAGTAGAAAAGTTCAAAGCCTGTGAAATAAATAACATAAAAAACTTTCAAATATTTTCTTTGATTGCCTTTTAAGTCTTGTAGTGACACTTTTCTAAAATAAATAGTTTAATACAAACCTTGTTTCCATTTACCAATAGGTGAGGATTGAATCAGCTTATTCTGGGACCTTTCCTACTTTATTCAAAGTTCACCATCTTCAAAGAAGTTTAATAACTTTGTTGAATAAATCTTAAACTATTTTATTTATATTAAAATGGAAATTCTAGTGGGAAATTCTAGAATCTCCTCCAATGGTGTATTAACTATCACTATAAAATTAAGAAAACAGAAACTCTTGAGGGTTGGATGACACTTCATATGAGGAATGATGGAAGGAACGACTGCACAGAGTCTCTTTTAACATTAAACCAGTCACATATTTGTTTTGGCCATAAGCTACACCTTCCATGAACAAATTGTAAAAAACTAATTCCACCAGCAGGGCATGTTAAAAACATGAAATATTTAGATCAAGCATAAATATACAGGCTTTAAAAAAAAAAACAGGTAACAGAAAAGAAAATGAGAAAAGAATAATAGCTGCCTGAATTTTCCATCAACTCCTTGTGCTAAAATAGTCACCTTGCACTTGTTCTATAATGAAGTAGACTACTGTCAGTAACTACACGAAGAAATAGAACAGGAAACACATTTTGTAACCAAATGTCTGTTACTAATTGTCTTTACCAATGCATGAAAGTGAAAACAAAAGACAGCTTCAAATAATAACACTGGTTTTTTTAAAAGCGGGATTTTTGTCTTATTTTGTTAACTATGAAAGTATAATATTGATTTATATTATTTCATTTTTTTATGGAAAGAGACAGCTTTTTAAATTTTGTGTCAGGCAAATGTATGCTTTGCTGCTTGCTTTCCAAATTCAAATTCTAGTTCCAAAATCTCTTCAGAAGACTCTTAACATTATTTTAGAAAGTATGTATAACATTACAAGCTTATACTTCACAGGACATGTAAAGCTTTGACATGACACATGCCATGTATATTTACAAATGAGATCTTTGGAGAGCAATTTAATCATTCCATTAATTAAATTTACCCTAAGAGAAGCTGACAAAATCCCCATAAACTTATAAACTCACTGTTCTATCTAGCAGTGGTTGTGAGCAGCAGCTCTGCAGAACGAGCACCGGGAGAGCAGCCAACGGCTGCTGAAAAGCAAAACACTCTCATCATATAATTCCCCATTTCAATGTTTTATACATCCCACAGGAAGAAAGGTGATAAACTGTAGGTTTTAAATTAAATGCTTGAAACAGGTTGCTGTAACAGTTAAAGCAGATTAAATGTAGAAATTTTATGAAAATGAACACAGCTACCTTTGCTAACTCATCTTCTTTTGGTCTGTCACATAATTATAAAATAATGACTTGTTTTCTGTCCAAAGATATGAAAAATTGAGAAAACCACATGTACTTAATTTCACCCATGCAAACTAGATGGAAATGTAGCAGTAATGATTTTTCACCTAAAATAAATGTTGTGGGAGTACCTCTAAGCATTGTACGCTTGCTTAACTTTATGGAGTTACTCAGCATTACCAATGATGCTTCTTGTCATTAAATATGCTTAACCTACTCTTTGCAAGCCTTTAATTGGCTCTATTGTATGTCTCCTCACTAGAAACCTTCTGTTCCACTTTCCTTTCTAATCCTAACTCACTGTCATGTGTAGGTGAAAAAAAAAACAACACAATGTATGTGTCAGAGTCTTCATTAAAAAGTGCTTCTAGGGTATTGCAAGAAACAAAAGAAAACAAAAAGGTCAAGTTCAAGTCTTTAAACAAACTGAACTTGAAGTAGCATGCAAATTGCAGTACTTGGGAAAAACAAACAAACAAACAGAGAGCCATTTGGTAAAACTGGTCAACTTTCACCACACTTGCTTCATCTCTCTTCCTTTACTGCATTTGGCCCGTTAGTACTATTAAGCATACTCAAAACTAAAATTAAGGTAGAAAATTATACTGTGCTCCAAAGTCTGAAAAGTACCTACTATTAACGTTTTGGTTTTTTGTTTGTTTTTGTTTTTGTTTCCTCGCTTCTCACTGTATAGAAAATAACATCTGAAAAAGCATAGCAAAAAAAGTGAGGGAGAAAACTTGGTGACTGACAACCAGTGGGGGACCAATGGATGTAAACATCCTCTGCAAAGCTTACTTACATCCTTCGCTTGTGCAGAAGGATTAGCTCTCTCAAGGGATGTATATTCAGAGCACTGAGGAAAGCTTACCCCTGTCATATCAACCCATCTATCAGACTGCATTTTATTGGCCGAGATGATGAAACTATGACGGTAAGTTTAATTTGTAAAGACGTGCTCCAGCTTTTCACAAAAACATGATTCTGAGATAATGGAAAGCTGAATCAACTTCTCCACTTCTGTTTACTAAGACTGAATACAGAAAATATTTTTAGACCTAAAGGTAGTTAATCACTCATTTCTCAGAAGTATATTGGTTACTATTCCTTCTTGTATCTGGTACTTGAAGAGAAAAAAATACATATATAGACATATATATATATATATATGCATCTCTTTTCTCTTTTACTACTTTGTGCAACAGTTCCTGAATTTTCACAGCTTTTATGCAGAGTACCTATTAAAATAATTTTAATGAATGTATAACACCATGTATTACTTTTCTTCCTTTGTTTTTTAGAGGCAATAGAACCTAATACAGAAATCTTGTGTTCCACACAGAATCCTCACAAACTCATTGTGTTTCTGACTCTCTGTCAGAAGATCTTGATTTCACAGGGAATTTATGTTGCCTTGGGCAGCCTTGCCTAGTATTAGATATGCAGGTTGGTGGCCCTGCCTGTGGCAGGGGTTTGGAACTTGATCCTCAAGGTCCTTTCCAACCCAAGCCATTCTATGATTCTATGACAGTGATACGAAGTTCAGTATGAAAGTAATGCCCTCTATTAATTTCCACAAAAACAGCAACAGATATAAAGAGCACAATAACACTGTTTGATAGAGCAGATTATCAGCTAAAAATCACTCTTTTTCAACATTTTCACTAACATTTTCACCAGCAATGAACAAGAGCCTGTATGCCACAATCACAAAAATCTACACCAGTGGAGACGACCCACCATTGCTGTCATCACTGCTGAAACACACTGCCCACAACCTCACTGTACTCATTCATGGTTTGGTCTCTGGAAACATTCAGCAAGCATCAGTGAATGCCAGTGGATGCCATTCTTTCCACCTGGAGAAATTCAGTGACACACCTTTGCTCCATCTGCACTTTCTTGTCAGACACCATTGTCAGATCACCCTTCTGCTGCCATCTGTCACACGCAACAATGTGTAACAGAATATTGGTGGGAAGGTTCAGCCTCTACTGCCATACCACCAACGTCTGTCTCTGACATTGTGGGCCAACATAATAAAAAAGGATGCATTACTTTCAGAGTAACCCTCATATGTTAAAATTTTGTTATGCATAGTTGCTTGATAGTTGCTATGTCAAAGTCCTTCCACAAGAATGAGTCTGTAAAGCTCTTCCATAAAGGATAAAATTTCAGCACAAACTGGAATATACATTCACCTGATTTTGAACACACAAAAATATTAAACGAGCAAGGAACTAACAAGGTAATAACAGTTCCTTATTTGAAGGAATCTGGACTTAGACATCCACACTGCTGTAACGGGATGCAATGGGGTGCTGCTGTGAAAAAGCAAGAAACCACTAAAGAAAAGACCTTGGGAAGATTTCACTTATCTAAAGTCGACATGAAGTCTAGATAGAAGTCTGAATTTTTAGATAAAGGATTTTATTTTCAGATTCACCGTGTCTACAGTAAAAGAAAAAAAGAAAAATAATAAAAAAAAGGGAGTATTTTAATGTCGGGTACATGGTGAGCATACTGAGGTAGCCAACTTTAAAAAAGACTGACACTGATTTTCCAGTGGCTTTCTGGAGCACTAGGCAGATAACAGCATCCTGCCCAAATGAAACAAATGTGAGCAGAATGAAAAAAGTACAAAGAGACTGACAGGGAACAAGACTACAACATGACAAAAGTCACAAGGAGTGAAAGATTCTCAGAAACTGGGTTGGGTAACAAATTATAGCACAGGGTTGTAAGGCCCCTGGGGGCACTAATTTTTATGGTCCTGCTCAGTTTCCTCCCCATGTCCGTGACCTGTCCCTGTCCTTAAGGCCCAATGGCAGTGTCAGTTTCCAGATGTGTTCTTAATGCTCCTGATGGGACCCGAGCCCTGACTTGCTTCTTGCTGTCTCACTGCTCATGATGATACCAGTTACTGATGCTGGCTCTGCCCACCATGATCAGACCTTTCATGACAGTGACCGTTAGGATGGGTATGGCAGGTTCACTGGTACCAAAGGGCAGCTGGCTCTTGCTGTTCTCTGATAGGGATATTAAAACCTTCCTGTGCATAGAGACTAACTGGACCACATTTCTATTCCCCAGGACAGCTAAAATCAAATAAGATTTATTTTTCTGCATAAAATTAAATATTGTAATGCATTTCAGATTGCCTGAATGCAGATACTAGCGTACTGACCTCCCATCTGCTATCACTGAGATTTCCTAATGACCATAGGAAAGTTAATTCATGTAACTTTTACCTATTTATGTCTATCTATCTCTGTAATAGGCAACATGAACTTATATTTAGATCGCTAGAAAAAGGGTTATAGATGAGGAAAAGTAATTTATATTAAAAAAATATTTCATTATGACTGTTTAGGCTAGAGAAGGTGACATGACAAAATGAAATAAGTCTCTTTCGCCTCACTGTAGTGACTCTGAAGTGGAGTCTTGAGTAGAGCAGGCAATGGTCTGTGCTCTAGGAGCCAGCTGACCACTATGGTAAGAGGAATACAGCACCGAGCTGCCACAGGAGACACTTCTCTACTACTGAACATAGAGTTGAATGGAAGTCAAGAGACACTTGACTGTCTCAGTCCTGACTCAGATAAATCACTTACATTTCCATTAAAAAAAGGTTACAGTTTTTTCTGCAATTCATAAGAGGTCTACAGATGCAAAAGACCCTGCAAGAGCTAAATACATTACTTAGTAAGGACTAAATATTTTTTCAGTTTATCACTTGACTTAGATAACAGAGAGGAAATACTCTACTAGAGCCCATTTTACTTAACTGCATTATTGTTTTTTTATAATCTTCCACAATTACAGACCTTGATTACTCTGAGTTTACACGTGGGAAAGATGTGCTACTCTTTCTATTTTACCCTCAGGTTCTTCTGATGTAATAAACATAGAAAGAATTAGGGGAAAATGGTGCAGACAACTTCATCCACCTTCTCTCCTGCTTACAGCTTATGTTCATTTGCCATGAGTTCACTTGAATGCTCTTGCAGTCAGAGAACACAGTGCCATAATGGTATAAAGAACATAGCAACATTCCTTATCTGATTATTTGGAGTTGTGCTGTGAAGGACCATGGATAAGATCTAATCTAGCTTTAAACATTATCAGAAGAACAGCAGACATTTTCTACTTTTAAACAAGTGCAAATTAAACAGAAAAGAAATACAGTTCCTCTCAAATGAGGGTCCTAAGAAAACACTGAAAACTGACATTGCTATTTTTCATAGAGCACTCATGTTTCCTGAAATGATCGCAATACATCAAACCAGAGAATCAAAGAATAGTGTAAGCTGGAAGCTGAACTTTTGGAGATGATCTGTTTCAGTCTTCCTGCTCAACAAGGGCTACCTGGAATAGGTTGTCCAGGACCATGTCCAGATGGTTTTCAGTGTTTCCAAGGAGAGAAGAAGGAGAAGACCTCATCACCTCCAGGCTCCATCACCCACTCAGCTCATAAGAGCTTCCTGGGCTGCAGAGATAGCCTCCTGTGTTCTGGTTTGTGCACATGGCCTTTTGTCCTGGCACTGGGCAGCACTGAGGAAAGCCTGGCTCCAACCTCTTTGCACTCTCCCTTTAGGTATTTGTATACATTGCTGAGATCATCCTGAGCCCTCACTAGGCTGAGTGGTCCCAGCTCTCTCACCTCACACAGGAGAGGTGCTTCAGTCCCTTCAGCATCCTTGTGGCTCTTTGTTGGCTTATTTTAAATGCTCTATTAGAATGACTACCAACTGACCTGAATTGAGTCACCAGAAAGATTCACACATCTTGGAACATCCCCAGATTGCAGCAATTGGGATTTTTTATTCCTTCTTAAAAAAATATTATGATTATTTTCATGAAAGAGAACAAACAGAATGCCTTATCTTACACTAATTTGAAACCGAAGGATAATTTCTGCCAAATTACTTTTGTAATGCCATTTTAAAATATGTTAATCTAAATGTAATGAAAAAATAGATTTTACAGCTCCTACACTGTTCAGCTGCTAGGCCCATTTACTGCAATCACAGGCCTTGACACTGGATATGTTTGCAGACATGATGCAATGCTTTGCATGAGGACCATATCTGGGCTGCAAGCCTGTTTATCAACAGAGTTAACTAGTCCAGGCAGGATACTGAGCTAGGCTAGACTGCTGCACAGCTCCTGAGTGCAGGCAGTTTGCAATATGTGTGTCCGCATGATTACGTTGCGCCATGTGGAGATACAATCTGCTTCTGTTTGCTGATACTGCAACCTATCGCTTCAGGAATACGATGTGTTAACCACACTACAGAGTTGATATGAAAATGAACTTTGTAATTCCCTCACCACCATTCTGTCTTTTAAGGAATGCAATTCACTAGTTTCTGATGTAATGACCCACACTGTTACTCAATATTACTCAATAAAACCCACTCAGTCCAAGTGGGGGGACAGTCAGTTTATCCTGATACATACTTGTTTATTAAAAAGTATAATAATAATTCACAGTTGAATTTGAAATTATCATGTTTACCATGTAGAAATACGAAAACTGCTTTTATCATTTTCCTGTTGGGCTCATGTCAAGCATCCTCTGCAGTTGCTAAGCAGAAAACAATTTATTTTTGAAATCAGAATTCATGGTATTTTTTGTGACATCAGTCACAGAAGTTTTATGAATTTCATGACAGAAAACAATGCAGAAAAGAGTCAGTGAAAAGAAAAACAACAAGCCAGTAAATCTCAACATGCAGTACTCTCTTCTGAGATTCTTCTAAAATGTCTGGAATATTTTATCCTTGTTAATCATTAGGTTTTATGGGATTAGTTTCGAGTGGACATATCCTCAGTCCATAGAGATGTTTTCTATTTTTCCTTTTATATTTTCCACCAAAGAAGACATTCTCACTGAATAAATGGCTACAGATATTGGCAATCATCTTTAGGCTAGCAAAACTTTTAAGCTAGGCAGAACTGTAACAGCAAAAATAGTTTTGTGTGAGGGGAGCTGAAAATGTGTTATTGTATTCTTAAATGCTACTTTGAAGACAAAGGTAAGCTTACCTTTTTGTGCTTTTAGACTTTTGGAAACTACATCCATGAAAATATGGTACACATACTAAACTAATGCAGCATGATGACATTCATATCATGAGAAAGTTGAGCCATAAAACAATGGATTAACTGAGATAAAGGGGCAAATTCTAATTTCAAAGAATAACAGGTCCTTTGTTTTCTTCTTCCTACTGCTCTGATTTTCTTCTGCTGTGTAACAGAATGAATGAACAACAGAACAAAAACTTACACATCTCTTTCAGCATGTAGTGTACAGTTGCTAATGTCCTCTGGAATATGCACTTGACAAGAGCTTTGTTGATCAGAGAGTAGTGTTAAAGGCAAGGAAGTTCCAGTTTTCAAAAAATATTTCATATTTAAAAGGATTTTTAAGCATTCACTGAGCTAAAGTTTAATTTATTTTCCATGGATGTAATTCAACTTTTAAAGTCTTATGTTGAAAAGTCACGAAGAGATGCATATGCCAGTAACAGTACTTCAAAGAATGGAGCATTTTCATTCTTTTCTTTTTTATCTGAGGCATCTGAAGACTTTTTAGTCTTTATCCCAATCCAGTCTGTTGTCCTCCTACCTAGCTGAAGGATCGCTTCCACAAGCATGAAAATAGACAACACTAACTACTCTCCTCAGGTTGTCTTTCAATGTCGATACTACGGCTCTTTCAAATCATTATGATAGATGTTTACCATAAAATTTTAAAATGATGAGTAACTCTGTAACCCAACAAAGCCTGTGTTTTAATTCAAACCCATACATGAACATAGAGAAAAAAAAAAAAAAAAAGTTTTTTTTTCTTCTTGAAATTTATTTTCTGATTAAAACATTTGTTTTGGCTAAAAAAGAAACTTTAACCTTGTAGATGATTGACAATTATAGTGAATTCAGAAAAACAAAGCTATTTACCTGTTCAAAAGTATTCCTTTGAAATTCTTCAAATCCAAAAATATCCAGTATTCCAATTTCAAATATCCGGTCACTGAATAAATAAATAAAT
Organism: Perdix hodgsoniae; assembly: GCA_035772895.1. Lineage (NCBI taxonomy): Eukaryota > Metazoa > Chordata > Aves > Galliformes > Phasianidae > Perdix > Perdix hodgsoniae. The sequence continues at coordinate 1,655,128 of JAPSGF010000077.1, forward strand.
AAATAAATAAATAAATAAATAAATAAATAAATAAATAAATAAATTATAGATGATAAGAATTCAAGCAAGATAATAATGTATGTGTTGTTCCTTACAGAAGTATTTGTGCTCTACATGAAAATGGCTTTCATTTCAAAACAATGGTTTGAAGCACACATGCAGACTATATACACAACAGAACAAAAATTCTACTCACCAGTCTCTCACATAAAACATAAATAAAGTGTTGAGATTGTTTTAGCAGCTGTCTTGTAAAATAAATTTGAAAAAGAATGGGAATAAATGCTTAGCTTCTTCAAAATTCAGTTTCTAAAGGTGTAGGTATCTGTTCGCTCAGATGAGGAACAGCCATTGAAGGGAAGTTTCTAAATTGTCTGAATGCACTCAATCACCCTTTTCAGTTTCTATTTCCCCAACAGCCAGAATGCACACCAAGGGAAACCCATTAAGTTTTTGCCAACATCAAGCAGAGGATCTGAGCTCCAGCTGCACATGAGGTTACATCTCCCAGGAGAAAGAACAGTGAGGATTTTGGCATGGAGAGGACAGGCATTTCTTCTCTGTATATATATGAAAAAAAAACCTGTTGGCAGTGTACCTTATTTATCATATACCTGTATCAAGAAAAGGGCTTTATTTTTGCCCAATAGGGACTGCGGTAGGATAGTCACCTATGCTATGATTTGGATAGGGAAAATAGGAAATGTACCACGGAGCTATTACTCTCTACTTAGTGGGACTAAGTCATTGTCATCCAGATCTGAAGGAGAACTTAAGCCATTACAGGGAGAAAAATGAATGTTTGGGATACCCTATTTCTTGCTGTGAGGGAATTTGAGAACTTTATATAACAGTGCAGGGGTGACTGAGTCTGAGTTTTTTCTTCACTACATTACATAACATTAAAGAGAGAAACACCTGTCAAAAGCAGGTTGTAGTTTCGCTATGAATGCAGTGTGAATTTCTTCAGGATGAAGTAATCTCCAAGTAAAATGAAAGACTTCCCATTATAGCCAAAGCTGTCTTGGAGAGGAGAAAAAAAGAAAAGGAAAAATCTTTCCATTCATGAGAAAGGAAATGGATGCTTTCTAAAGCAGATGAGTTTTCCTTTCTCTTTTACATCATAATTTGTAAATGAACATACAATATGCAAATGCATGCAGATAATATCACAGCCTTCTGTTTCTGAGATCTACTTTCACATTTTTCCTCCGTATTTCCTCTCTTAGATTTTTGTATACACCACATTATAGAGGAAAATGGAAAAAAACGATGATCCACTGCTAAGTGCTCCATTACAGGACTACAATAGTCAGTATAAAATTACCATCACTACCATTCAATTGGGTGAGGAGCCAGCAGTCCTGAAAACAAATCCCATACAATATTCAAAACAGTAAAATTATAATAAACATAAGAGTACTGTAAAACAGACTAGAAAGAAAATAACAAAAACAAAACAGTCCTTAGGGACTAGAAGATCCTTCTTCAGAAATGATACCCATGAAGTTTGTCTTCATTTTGAAGGCATACTAACTCAGTACACTACTCACTGTCACAAGACTGGTTATATGCATAAATGTCAGACAATGAGAGCTGCTTAATAAATCTAACCTACAATGACTTTATTGGGCAAGAGAGGTTATTGTGAGGTTGATTAGCCTCCAAGGAAATTTCTGCAACAAGAAGCATACAGATGTATCATTATCTCCTCTGAGTGTGATGTAAATGGTATGCAAAAAGGTAAGCCTTATTCTCAAATGTTACTGACTAGACTGAAGTACATTCTTCAACATAATGTGTTTTGAAAAAAACGTTCACTTTTATGAAGAAGAATTAGACATTTTCAAAACAAACTACCTGTGAATAATGCTTGAAGACCAGAATTATCATGTTATTCAAAAAAGTTTTGGAAAAAAAAAGCGTGGAACTGCTTGGAATTTCAGATTACTTGATATGATTCCATTCTTACTTTATTGTTTTGTTATTTAGCTATAACCTTTCTCATAGGAAAGTGTAACAGGAACTGCTGTGTAACACAGTAGCTGAAATACTGCTTTATATATCACAATTATTAAGATGCACTTAATATTGAAGGAACAGATCATCCCTTATCTGTTTAATTCAGTGAATGGATCTGAGGTTGGACTGCTTACATCCCAGCTGAGTGTCATGACTGTTGTATTGTCAAATCAGTGTTCCTGATTCTTTCTCAATAAATACATAAACATTTGCATAAGGAAGAGACCAAACCAAATTGATCTAGCAAAACACTCTTAACTAGGCAAAAAAAACAGCACCACCCTTGTTCAAGTTTCTAGCACTCCTAGGGAAAGTGTATCTACTTTAAGTAATATTAAAATTGTGACATCTCTGAGAAACACCTTAATTTTCATGGAGATATATCTATTTGTCAGGAAAACACATAACCCTAATATTTTGTTGAACTCCATATGTAATCTTGACTGTGAAATGTTGGAACATGCACATAGTATATGAAAACCTTATCAACCAGGCAAATAGAACAAGGATCTATCTCCACTAGGATGGTAATAATTTCTTCCTGTATCATGACATTTATATGCAAAATTTCACCAAGAATGACACTCATTTTACATACTGGAATATTCCCAATGAGGGGGATTTGAACTAGACTATCTTTAAAGTCCCTTCCAATCTATGCCTATGATTATTCTATGATTACAATTAACATTGCCCGTATTTTGAAAATAGCAAAATAGACAAAGCAACATCAGAATTACACGTTTTATAGTTACAAATTATTTTACTTTATTTTCTGTCTTCCTCTGTTTCATACTACCTTTCTCCTCAGAGAGAGGGGTCCATATACAGTTTCTTGGCTATCTGTCAATCATATTAATTCCAAGAAAATTACTTTCCTTAAATTAAACAGAGCAGAGATTCCCAAGGCAAAATAAAGAATGCGCGATTCCATGTTTAGAAATGAAAGGGCATGCCACCTGTGTCTAAAAGAGCAAATATTAAAAAGAGTATTTTTATTCTGAAGAATTCCTTTATTTTACCCAATTCTTTATGACTGCTGAACATCACTGACAATTGTCCTCACTATGTTTCAGATATTCAACATTTAATATGCGTAAATAGAACAGTATTTACATTTAACATAAAGTACTGGTGACCAAACCTTCAGTTTCACAAGGTAATGTTCTGTACTTATTTAGAAGATAAGAGAAGGTGACATTTGCATTTTATATGGACATGAAATTCAGTTATTAGAATAGTAATTACTTTTACTGTATTATTATTATTATTATTATTATTATTATTATTACATCTTCTAGGGTTTGACAATAATTTTTCACATAAAAATTAGAACAGCACTTTGCCAATATTCGAAGAATGTTTCAATCTCTGACACAAGTACATAGATGTGAATACTTAAACATACAGTGGATGTTGACCATATCTGATTTGATTTTCATATTTACAAAACAGCCTTCCAACCAGGAATACTTTACAATATCTCTAGTTTTGCCTTTTTTCTTCACGATGATTCCCGATGCATATTAGTTCTTCATAGACTAGAAACAACTTTTGATCATGTATATGTAACAGTTGCATTATGAAAAAATGACATAAAAAGTCTTGGTAACCTAAAAACAACACACATATACAAAACATCCTGTATGAAGATCTAACATCTTAATACACCACTTGTCACTCATCATGAGAGACTTTCAAACTGTATGCTGTTCTCATGTAGGTGAGTAGAATTCCCTTTGCATAGTTCGACCAATCATTTCAGTCAAATCTACAGCTTTGAAATCTGTAGGGTTCGTTTCCATTGCTGTTTTTCATATTGTACCTACACAAAGCAGTGAGGTGAATTTGCTGAGGTTATATAATCTAAACCTCTTCATCTGCCTGGATATAAGGTTTCTGGTTCTTCCTCTAACTTCTGCTAGCAAGAAAGGATGTGTGTAAGCTTATGTCTCATCTGGATAAACCAGAAGCAATAGTGGCTAATGAGGAAGTATTTCTAGGATTAGATATATAGCCAAGCCTTCAAATGAGAGTTGCTGCACTCAGAATCCTACCTAGACATCCTCAGTGCTCCCACAGGGACAGATGACACCTGCTGCTATAAATGTGTCTCTTGAACAGTTCTACTCACAAGAGAATAGCTTAATGTTCCCAATCATAAAAGTTCTTCATCTCAAACAGTTACTGACAAACCAGATTTTTGAGAGTGATTTTTTTGAGGGTTTTGTGTTTGTTTTTTTTTAAGATTCTGAGATTTTTGTGGAGACTTGGTGTAATTTCCAAATCACTCAGCCATTTTGTTCAACAATTGCTGTTTTTAAATTACCATAACCAAGCATGAGAGGTACAGATAAAGAGCAGTTGGGCACAGTGGAAAAAAACACTAACTCTTCATCTGACAGACATTTCCTTGAGAAACTTGACAGGTATGGCAGGAAATAAGACACATTTTTGCTAACTGACTTAAGATCTATAGTTCTCTCATTAGCAATACATACACTTCCCTGACTCTTTAAAGCAAAATTTGTTTTACACTTTAAACATGGTGTGGTATTGTTCATTGAAACACTGGCAAAGACCCAGATTGAAGCAGATCTCAAAATACAATGCTACACACAATGATGTACTCAATACTTCATACTGTCTGTATGTTTTAAAGTTCCCCCTACCTCCACATATAAAGACAGTTCTCCTGTGGGCTCATATTCTGAACAGGAAGTCTCTTTCTGTCTCTCCTGCATACCTAACATCCTCCTACTGTGTTCAATAACAGATTAATAAAAATTTTAGTTTAGGCTCTGATTTTTTTCTTTAGCTGGGCAGACTTCTGTTTCAGAAATATCTCATTCATGATCATATTATAAATCAGATGATATGTATCAAGAATTTTGAGAATGGGACTCCTGAGATCTTTCCTTTGCTCCCATAAATGTTGCACAACTACTCTCTGGTAGTACTTGAATTTCACTGGGAATAAGATTACACGGTCAGAATACAGAAGCTTTCAGAAAGTACAGATCCAGATATATTCTATGTGTTTTATTTGAAACAGAAATTTATGGCTGACTTTGTAATACAGAAAGATTAGCTAAATGCTAGCTTACTTTGTGTGCCTATAACATGGCATGTTTATTGGCATTAACCCCGTCTCCAGGGCACATAAGAAACAAACTCTTTGCAAAATAAGTGATAAAACATAGCACTTTCTTCTTAATAGCAGATAGGGAACATAGTATCTAGATATTCTAAAGCAAATCTATCTAATTAGCTCTTTTTTCATCAGAAAATAAAAATATATTTCAAAAGAGTTCACATGCATCCTTAAATCCTGAAGAATTTAAAGCCCTGGTAGAGAATGCATCAGGCATTCTTAATGTGTCACCTCATGACATTGTATTGTATTATTAGTATTGGATCACTAGATCCAACTTTTCTCAAGTGCAGTCAAGTACCTTGGAATGCCATGTTTAGGCAACCCTGACTGCTCTAGTCCCTTTTAGCTACAAACTGGAAAATCAGGATACGTATTTCTACTCAATGGTATTTAGAAAGTCATGACAGTCAGGTGAAGTCCCTGGTACCTGGAAAGAAAAGGTACCATCACACCTATTTTTAAGAAGGGTAAAAAGGCTGACCCAGGGTATTGCTGACCTCTCAGCATCACCTCTGCTGGGAAAGATCATGGAGCACATCCTCTTAGAAGCTATGCTAAGGCACATGGAAGACAGGGAAGTGATATGGGAGAACCAATACGGCTTCACCAAGTACAAATCCTGCTTGACCAACCTAGTAGCCTCCTGTGATGGTGCCACTGCATCAATGGACAAAGCAAGAGCCACTGATGTCATCTATCTGAACTTCAGTAAGGCCTTTGACACAGCTCCCCATAACATCCTTCTCTCCAAATTTGAAAGATATGGATTTAATGGGTGGACTTTTCAGTGGATGATGAGCTGCCTGCAGGATCAAGCCCAGAGAGTTATGGTCAACGGCTCCATGTCTGGATGGAGATCAGTGATGAGTGGTGTCCTCCAAGGGTCAGTGCTGGGACTGTTAGAGCTGCTTAATATCTTCATCAATTATATTGATAGTGGTGGCAAGTGCACCCTTCACAATATTGTGGATGACACCAATCTGTGTGGTGGTTAACAGACCAGAGGGATGGAATGCCTCTGGTCTGGGACCTAGACAGGCTTGAGCAGTGTTCAAATAAGAACCTCTTGAGGTTCTTGAGGTTGGACATGAACCAGCAGTGTGCCCAAACAAGCCAGAAAGCCAACCACACCCTGGGCTGCAACAAAAGAAGGAAGGTCAAAGGAGTGATCCTGCCCCTCTACTCTGTGCTGTTGAGGCCTGACGTGGAGTACTGTGTGCAGATATGGAGTCCTCAGTTCGGGAGAGACCTGTTGGAGTGTGTCTAGAGGACAGCCACAAAAATGAACCAAGGGATGGAACACCTCTCCTAGAGGCTGAGGAGTTGTTCACCCTGGAGAAGAGAAGGCTCTGAGGTGACTGGATAGTGGCTTTCAATATCTAAAGAGGAGTAACAAGACAGAAGGGGTCAGACTCTTTAGCAGGGTATGTGGTGATAGGAGAAGGGGAAATGGTTTCCAACTAAAAGAGGGTAGATGTAGGTTGGATATAATGAAAAAAAGTCTTTTACAGTGAGGGTAGTGAGGCACTAGAACAGGCTGTCTGAAGATGTGGTGGTTCTTAGTCCCTGGAGATACTCAAGGCCAGTGAGCAGCTTGATTAAGCTGTGGAATCAAGAATGAATTCCTCTCTACTTCCCTTCAATCTAATGGCAATCATCAAGTTATTTCATGGTAAATTTGAATCAGTATTAACAACCAAAGTCCAGTGGCTTTACCATAAAAGTTACAAACCAGTAACTAGTGTGCTCGAAATTTCAAAGTCAAGTGTTTAACAGGCACTAAGCCAGTAAATTTAATTATACTGTTACATAAATTCTCATGGATTTAAAAGGGAAGTAGAGTTAAACTACCTCACAACAACAACAACAAGAACAAGAAAAATAACGAAGGGAATTAAGCTAGAAACCTTATTCCTAATTTGTGATGAAGGCTTTATCCCATCTGGTAAGTAATAACTGCGCAATTCTCCAACCAGGAAACAAAGCGTGGCCTGAAACCTATCAGCCTTACTTAGCAACATTAGTAGGTAGTTTTGTTGGATCTTTAAGGTTTAAAACTGAATCAAACTGGAGATATACGCTGTTAATTGCTGGATTAATTCACATATGAAATAAATTTGAACCACACATCACAGATTTGTGCAATGACTTGCATTAATACAAACTACATCTTAAAGTGTGCTATGCCCTGATTTACTATGTCAGGTTAATCAATATGATCAGGCTGGACCAAAAGAAAAGATGGGAGTATGTTTTCCTGTCTTAAACTGGAGAATGCAATGCATTGAAATATCAGTGACAGAGACTGAACTTCATTTATGCTTAAAGTAAGCTATTTATCTCCAGGTTCTGAAACGTACCTCAGGCTGAGGTTAGCCTGCTAAAATTTAATATGTCTTGTCAGCACTGCCAATATATCCTGAGCTTGTTAGCTCCCATTAGCCAACCTAAAAGAAAAATTCTCTTTTTTCAAGCATAGGTATATGTTATATAGACAACATATGTATACAACTTAAAAAAATAATAAAAAAAAAAACCAAACACATATATATATTTTTTAATAAAATATATATATAAATTTATATATATATATATAAATTCACATTCCTGACAATATCTGACAATAGGGCAATGAAGCTAGTGTAGGGCTTGGAAAATCAGCCCTATGAGGAGAGGCTGAGGGAGCTGGGACTGTTTAGTCTGGGGAAGAGGTAACTGAGGGAAGTCGTTATTACTCTCTTCCAATACCTGAAAGGTGCTTACAGTGAGAGTGGGGTAGGTCTCTTCTCACTGGTGACAGATGACAAGACGAGGGGAAATGGCCTCAAGTTGCACCAAGGTAAGTTTAGGTTGGATGTTAGGAAACACTTCTTTACAGAAAGGGTGGTTAAACATTGGAATAGGCTCCCCAAGGAGGTGGTTGAGTCACCGTCCCTGGATGTGTTAAGAACCGTTTGGATGTGGTGCTCAGAGATATCATTTAGCAGAGGGCTGTCAGAGTTAGGGTACTATGGTTAGGCTGCGGTTGGACTTGATGATCCCTGAGGTCCCTTCCAACCTGAGTAATTCTATGATTCTATGATACCAAACCGATGTTGTGTTTTAGCTAGAACTTACAACATCATATAGCCTTGAAGTTACCACACAGGTGGAAATAATTTCACAAAGAAATATTTTCACAAAGTAATAGTCACCTCAGGCAAATGTGATTGCAGTAAAAATAGAGGGTAAATAATATTCAAAGAGCTTTGACTTTTTTTAAGAACCTATGATTTCTAGATATCATAGGATGCATTACTGAACAACGATATTCAACACTGTATTGTGAGGATGTCATTCCTTGCTATAAACAGAGTATTTCAAATTAACATAGACCGGAATGTTGCTCCTGCTTGATTGTCCATGTCTGCAAACGTAAGGGGTTCTACAGTCAGAAACAGACCAAATATAACCTCTCAATATTACCATAAAGCCCTCTCTTTACCTCCAACAGGTGTCACATATAACTGAGGAAAGCATAGAAAGCTCTGACTTTCTCAAGACAGCCTTTTCTGTTGATTAAGCTTGTAGAAGAGAAATATTATTTTATATTAACAGGTCTACGTATACAGGGTAGAAATAAAATAAAATAAAATAAAATAAAATAAAATAAAATAAAATAAAATAAATAAAGCAAAATAAAATAAAGTCTTCAAACTCATAACAGCCCTAAGAGAGCACAGATAAATATTTATTCTCTGAAATCAAGACAGATATGATATATAAAAAAATTCCTTTTTTTGCTAGTCTCAAATCTATCTTCTGTGGATTTCCATTTATCAACAATGCCAAGACATCTTATACTTGATGTTCATTAGAAAGTCCACCTGCACATGTGAGATGTTGAATCTTTGTTAATTCATATGCATTCATGACCATTTATTTAGGACTCTTGTCTGAATTTGATGCTTTGATTCCACTGAAATGTCTTCTTTTCATTGTTGTTGTTGTGCTTTGACTGCCCCATTGATGCATGATAATTTGCATTCTTTTTTTTTTTTCTATGAAACCACACTGAACTGCAACTTGCATTCAGCAGTAAGTGAAGTTTAAACATTCACTTGAAAGTCTTTGAGTAAAATTCTGTTTTTAATAACCTGTTCTAAGGTCAACGTTTTGGAGAGAAATAAATTGCATGTTCTGCAGTAACTAAACATCAGGCAGATATCTGTCTCCTGAAAGGCTTTATTCATTCTGTAATGTCATCTCTTAAATGACTGCTAATTCTAACTACCAATAAAGATAACTGCATAAAGTACCGTGTCCACTCAAGCCAGCAAATAAAGAAACAAAATACAAAGGGAGTGATCTGAAACATTCGAGAAACATTTCAGTGATTTTAAAGATTCAAGTGCCAGTGGTATCATAAATGTGTTAAATGATACCATTGTGTTTCTATTATGGATCTGGATTTGAACAGATAATGGCACAGTTAATAGTTTGTCATGGTAATCCTACCTTTCAGCTTCATCTTGATTTTGGAGGTAGCAGTTGATTGTGTTGATCAGAAAGCTAAACAAACGACCATACAGAGATTTTGCCAAAAGATCCCGGTAAAATTCTGCCATCTCTATAGTGTGTCTCCGTATTATCATGTCTCCTAAGACAAACAGCAGAAAATGGAAATAAAGTGCATTGTAAAACTTGCCTTAAGTAATTTTAGATACAGTAAGCCCTCCCATCTTTTTTTACTTCTTTTTTGCTATACCTACGCATGTTTTTCAGAAGCCTTCAGCAAAGATAAGAAATCCGTTAACACAAGATCTTCAGGTTGGAAAAATGAACCTCTTTTCAATAGAAAAGGGTAGGTGTATTACGGAGAACTAGTATGTTACTGAACAGAACTTTTTCAAAAGTTGTATTTTTAAAAAACAGTCCTGCTGACTTTAGTTCTTAGTATTAATATCAAATCTGTGACCTTGTCATATTTATAAGGTTCATCAAGCTAGGAGTCCATCTGTATCAGATGGCAAAACTGCTCCATGTTATAAAGACAGTTCTAATTCAGTCTGACATACTGCGTGGCAGATAATCCTGCATATTCCTAACAGATAAGTTTTATATGACCATGAGAAATAGAAAACAAAAATGATCAGTTTTAAACTTCTCAAATCAGATGGATCAAAATGGCACCAAGCATGATCTATGAGAATGTAACCTTGGAAAAGATTACCTTTAAAATACTGAACATCAGTCGTTAAGGCTGAAGCGAACTCATCCGGTGAAACTTGCAGCATCCCTGCCACTGAAACGAAAAGAGAGTTCAAAGAAAGCCTGACCTGAGCTACAAAGCATATTACATTTTTTTATAACAGATTTTCTTGTTCTTTTTTGAACACTGAAAGGACCCATACTGTAAAAAACAAGAGCGCTATCATGGGAGCAATCAGAATTAATGAACATACACAATTGGATTACTATAATCAGCACTTTGTGAAGTTTGGAGTATGTGTGCATATTACGTTACAGCTTTCTTTCCTCTTGAAAAGCTACTGGGGACTTTCCACAGCATTTGGCAGACTTCGTCTCCTACAGGAGTTAAGGTATGCTGCTTACAGACAATCTCTATCCATAAGCCACTCTGAGGAGATTTGTTAGCGACCAACAGGGCAAACTTCAAAGAGCAAAACCAAGAGACCCTCTTAAGGCACAGATTTTGAAAGGAATTTGACTCAGTACAAATTGTTCAGCTGTCGACAAGCACCACACAAGTGTTTTAAAAGAAAGCTGCACAAATCCTCCTGTGCAACTTCTTCTGGGAAATTACATTTGACTCTAAATTGAATAATTGACGACACTAGCATTTTGTTTCATCTCATAAAAATTCACAGTTTATAAAATGTCCAATCAATGGAGCACTGGCCTCTCCAGCAGCAGATGCTGGCTCCCTGGAGCTGGGTTTCCACCTGTCGGTGGCTCAGTGCAAGCTTCCTGCTGCAGGGTCGAGCAGCAATCTGGCAAGGCCGCATCCCACTGACCTTGTTCCAGCAGCTGCAGGTCTGATACCAGCGCTGTCTCGGTGTCGGTCAAGGTCGTAAAGCGAATGTCCCCAAGATGCAGAATTGCTGAGAGGATTACAAACAGGTTCTCCACCTCCTGCACATGTCCCACGCACAATTAAAGATAAAGAAGAGATCTGTTGGGCACACCAGTGAAAGGCAGTCCTCTATAGAAACACACACTCCGCAAGTTTATATATCGCTAAATTAAAAAGTATTCGTGAGAGAACTAGTAAGAGGAGATTCGGATTTAGAAATCAAACTGGAACCTACTGAGGACATAAAATGAAAAGATCACCTTTTTGAACTTTTGTTTTAACATAAATCACATCGGCTACTGAGTTAAGAAACCTCTTAAAGAGCGTGTGGAAAAAATACTGAACTATCTTTAATGGATGCATTATTTCTGCAGGAAACATATCTTCTCCATGGGGATTCTTCATTAAGTCAAACTCTGTATCTAGGAAAAGCAAGGTCAGTTTCTTCCTCAGCCATCTGCATCCCTGAGCAAAGCATCTAGCTTTAAATTACAGCAGGGTCCTGGCAGTAAAAGCCATGCTTAAGGTTGCAAAGAAACAAAAGCAACTTCCTTGTCACCCATGATTGCATGCTATGTTCAGATATCGCTAACACTGTGAAACAGATGTCTTTAAGGGCTTGGTTTTTCCTTCCTTCATTTTTACTACACCAGGAAAAGAACTAATGTTTATGTCTGTTTTGAAATTTAAAAAAAAAAAGAAAAAAAAATGCTTAAGACGTGAAAAAATGTGTCTACTTGGATGTTTTTATCAAGTCAGTTATGTAACAACTGTGCTCCTTCGAAATTATAAAACGGGAAATTTGATAACCACTATAGCGTTACATGGCATTTATGTATAGCAAAGCTACCTGACATCTCTTACTTGAAATACGTTTGAAATGTAATATTCTATAGAACCTGATTCTACTGAATCAGTGGAAGTGACAGCAAGGAGCCTTACCAGAATTTGTAGAGCAAAATTAAAAAATAAACTGCAGATGAAATATATCCCCTTTACCCTCTGGTGACTACAGTGAATTCTGAACACAATACCAAGCTTGAATAACTTTTCATCAGTTTGCAAAAGCAACAGGTCAAAAAAAAAAAAAGAAAGAAAAGAAAAAAAGAAAAAAAAGAAAAAAAAGCTTTCCTTTTTCTTCTTGTTCCATTTTCTAATAATGCCTGAAAGCAGAAAACAATAAAAAAAAGCTTCTAAAATACAGACTAAAGGGCCTTTGATTCTGTTTAAGCAGCTTTGATTCTTTAAACTATATTTTAACAACTTCAGTCTCTTATTGTGAGAGACAGATGGAAGCAGGTTTATTTCTCTATTACAAAATTCCAAAGTTGAAGGTTAAAAAACCAAGATATATAAAAAACAAACAAACAAACACCTTTGTTGTCCTTATTTATGGGCAAACTATGAGTAGTGTACATCTTGCAAGAAATGAATCACCATACTGATGCCAGGTGATACATCTTATTTCTTGCTCTTGGGCGAGGTCTAATGCCATACTAACACAGCACAGTTCTTTGTTAGCTGGTTCAGAACTGGTCTGGGGATGACTGTACCACACTGACTTGTAGGGTGGGAGGGGGAGGATAGCTGTTTTTTTTTTTGTAGTTTTGGGAAGGCCTCAGATTTAGTTCAGGCTCTAGAGTCTTGAAGACTTTCGCATTGTATTCTAAGGTGCATGTTCTTTCAGATTTAAAACAAGCTTTTAATAATCATTAAGGTACTTTGCAGAGTTCCACTGAAGAATGCTTAAAAATGTTCACGAAGTTCTTCAAAGAGACCATATGAACTATTATCGAATGTGAACAGATAGTAAAAGACTAATACACACAGAACTCTCCATGTATCTTAGAAGTAACGGGTAGTATTTTTAGGATAAACATTTTATTTATGTTATTCCGTAGAACAGATCAGCCTGCATTACTCTCAGACTCCACAGATCACAAATCTATGATCATTTTAATGCTATTTGGATGTGGAGGAACTTCGAAGCTCCCTCACACTTCTCTGAGATGCCACATCCTTCCAGAATTCTCAGCAAGGCAAAGAGCTGAATATCAAAACACTGCACCTTTCTATAGTCTTTCAAAATGCAATTCACTATGCATTCTATTATTTATTTATTAGAGAAACCCCTTCCTCGGTGGAACAAAAAGATTAATGAAGGAGCTAGAGAGATGCACCCCTATATGAACCCCGCGCTAAACGCTGGGATTCTGGAAAATTATGGAACTTCTGCTATTCAATTCTCCAGGTACAGAGCTTAAGACATTAAGAGTAAAGGATAATTATGCCAAATATAGCTGTATGTGTTCCATTTCATATATAGCCACGTGAATATTCACGGGGAAAAATAACAACAAACCTGAAACATTGAAAAACGTGGAATAGGTTACCAAAGAACATGTGTTACTACCTTAATTAGGGAATATATAGCTTATGAGAGTTCTTATAATTAGCCCCCCATTTTTTCTTCACATTTCAGTGTGATTCCCCTCACACTGTGCTCCAAAAGATTTTACTGATTAATTTTCTAAATATCTTCTTCATTAGTGCAATAAGATTGAAGGCAAACAACAGGCCTATCTTCTTGTTGCCTTCCTGGCATTAAGTTAGCTCTTTCAAAGTACCCTGCCCTAATTTTGCTTCACTTAATATGTATTTACTTCTGATGTTGCTAATAAATGCATTTGGAATGTGTGTTTCACAAAATTAAAAGGGACAGTAAGATAATTGGGAAGGGGGGAAATTCCTGTGGGTTTTATAAGGTTTCTGTCATATGGGATTTGATTGTTTCTTTTTATCTATGTAATTTAATTGTTCAGAGTATTATACCTTGAAGCTGTTTTGCGAATCTTTAAGAATGAAAAAGATTTATATTGTTGGTGCTGTATCTAATTAAAAGTGATTACAGTAATTTCCCTGGAGTGAAGCAGTACTTTGTACTCTTTCAAGGTCTTTACCAATAGGAAAAAAAAAAAAAAAAAAAAAGCAATAGACAGAAAGAGCTTCTTTTCTCCACAAATGGTTATTGGTGAGAGTTCTTCATGACTTGCTTTCATGAAATAATGCTGCCATTTTATTTGCAAATAACATAAACTTGTGTAACTTACCAAGCTATTGAATCCCATAGCACTAAGAGCTTCTTTCAGAACTGTTAATTTCTCCCTGTTTTGAGGGTTAGCTGTTAACATTGCCTCTTCCAGCCCAGTTTGGCTTAGATACCTGCACAGAGGAAAATCAGCATATTGAGTATTTCAGTGCTGGTGGCAAAATCAAGCTGATGAGGTTAAAAGCCATCTCTTCCCCTTCTAATCAGAGATTTATCAGATTTCTCAGCCATCAGAGGGAACGGTAGCTATAACAGAATGCTACCTACCTCCTTCCTTAAGTTCTTACTTAGCAACACATTCCTTAAGTGCAGGTATAAACTCACAGACTACAGCTGCAAAACCTGTATGGACAACATTTGCTGAGTATATGAACATGGACAAAAAAAATCACATTTCTGAATTTCACACTGAAGTGAGATTGCTTCATTTTTGTGTTCATTTTTGTGTTCAGACACTTCCATCCTGTATTTACCTCAGAAAAAAAAGAATTGTTAAGAGGAAATCAGTGTGCCTTCCTCAGCTCTGAACTTTAGCCTGACTTGCAAACTAACATTTCAGATTTAAATTATACCACTGAGATTTTTGCCATTCTTGCAGTACCAGAGATTTCCATTTCAGAAGAAAGATTTGAGGGGATCCTTTGATAACTCTAGCTGTTTAAACCCCTGTGGCTAAGGAAGAGATCAGCTCCTATCTGCTTCATTCTGTCATCATACTCTCCCTTAGCAGCTGAAAGGGCAACAGGCATACTCAGTCTCTCCTAGAACAAAGTACTAAATAAGTACATAGTGTACTAAATCATACAGCCCTTTAGCTGTACTGTGTTAGAGAAAACTGTGAAGCAAAAGGGTACTCTAAAACCTTTGCAGAAGTAATTATTAGATGAGAGAAAGAGAGGCAGCTAGTGCAGCAGCTAATGCAGGGGAAAAAAACAGATCCAACATAAAACAGTATTAAAACAAAACAGAATAAGCGAAAACTACAGTACAAAAGAATAGGGAAAAGAACAGCAATCTAACCTTTTTAACAATTTATTCTCACCCTTCTGAAATATACCTATGGGCACAATAGTACTCTTAGGGCACCATGGAAGGCATGATTTCAAAATAAAAATGCTCCCACTGATAGTTTGGCAATGATCTTGTAAAAGTGGTAGCTCTTATAAAGTTCATCTTTTGTGTGAATATATGCAGCTTTTAGAAACAAGTAAAGGAATATCTTAATATTTACAGCTTTGTAGCTGATAGTGAGCTTTACAAGACACATGTTGTGAAATACCCTGTGCATTTTTAACAGATAGACTGGATCCACCAGTGTGGATTTCGCTTCGATTGATATTGGTACAAGCTACCTCAAGAGGTAGGGCTAAGAGAGAATGATGGGAAAAATGTGTGCCCAGGTGCATAAGCACTTTCTGCACCCACAGAAGAACTCAACAAGCAGACATTTCAAGTACAAACAAGCCTCATATCACAGTGGCTAAAGCCTGTGCATTAATACAACCTTTGAGAACACGGTTCTGTGATCATCGCTGCCAGAGCACAGCATTTCCTGGAGCTTACTAAAAGTACATGGGCTTTTTTCCCAAAAATGGAAAATAGAAATGGTAGCACATCTGTCAAATTAGCTAGAAGCAGATAATAAAGAGTGTATGCCAAATCTGTGGGTTTGATTTGTGTTTTTTTTTTGTTGTCGTTTTCTGTTGTTAGGATTTTTTTTCCACATTGCCTGTGTTTTCAAAAGGAGGCTAGAATAAACCTGATGCTGAACCTGGCACAGAATTTACCAGTATAAAGGTTAATCCAGCAGAAAATTTTCCATAGTTCTTAATTGCTGTGTGAGCTTATCAGTCACAGTGCTGTATCGACCTACTGCAATATCAATCTGTAATCGGGAGATTTGCAGCAGCATCTATTTTGCTTTCAGAACATCCTATTGTTGAATGGCTGGAGGAGTTGGAGGCTTATGGCCATGCTTGAAAAGAAGGCTCATTGTTGGAGTTCTTGCTGAAGAACTCTGTGTCTCTCAGGTTACTGAGCAGGAGATACTTCCTTTCACTCAAGAGAATACTGTTCTTATCTAAGCTACTCAACTTTATTAGCTCTTTCTAGCGTAACTAAAGTGCTGTTGGATATCACAGCAGCAGAAAATATATGAACACTACAAACACTTATCAAGGCAGGCTATAGCATAGCAAAGTGACGCAGGATGCTCACTCCCTCGGAGGAACAAGCAGAGCTGTGATACAAACCAACATGCGGCAACTCTTGCCGTCAGCGCGAGCATTTCTTGCTGATACAGCAGTGGGGCAAACTGGGCATCTGCCAATCCAGGAACCCGTGGCTCCATCAACCCAGCAATAAACTGCAGCATCTGCCGGGACATGCCTGCTGGAAGGCTACGTGACTTTCCTACTATAAACCTCCTCCAGTTTTAATCAGCAGATGTGCTGGTGCCCTTGGGAAGGGCTGAAGTTGGACTTTTCCTAAGGAGCGGTTGAATTTACAATCAGTTTCCCTAGTCTAAAGGCAATGAAGGTATTTTCTAACATGTCATGAGCCACACTCCTTTTCCAAATTTTTAAGAGTAATGAAAATTTTTTTGAAGATACAAACATTGAATTGTTATATGCTTATTACATGAAGCATGTTATTAATGGTGGACAAATTGCAGAGAGTGCTTAGAAGTGTTGATGGACATCATACAACTCCCCAAAATACATAAACTGTGCACTATAACAGAGTAAGTGCACTATACTGACTGTACAAGGAATCACAGATCACATTTTTTCTAATTACTCTTAAGTTCATTCTTTCTTAGAAGCACAACAAAATTTAGACAGAAATATAAACTTTTCTGTGCTTGTAAAAACTGTTCCCTGCCAACTTCTTCTTAGCCATTTAAAGACCCCAAATGAAAAAGACGACAAATGCCTGAGACATCCTTAGTACCAACAGTATTATTTTCACTTCTTTATGTGTAAGAACCAGAGTTCAAAAAGAAATCTAAATTGTCACCTTTTCTACAAAAACAAGGAAAGGGGAAAGAGATGCCTCACACTCCAAAAGTTCTAACACAAATCATTATTCTATAGTGTAAATATTTTTAGTAAGTGCAGCTTCTCTCTCATTTATGGAGCATTTTTTTCTCTTGACATTCAAGCGTCCTGGATAGAATTGCATTGCTGCTGATAGAACTGCTTAAAATTTCTATTGTAAACCTGCTATGTAACTTCTGGCTATTATTTTAACTTACCTTTTTGTTATTGTAACTTGCAGTGTTAGAGCCATCCCATTTATGAAATTCTGTTGTATTACTAGAGTGTGTGCAGTGTTCCTGTAAGTTTCTGTATCAGGTGCAAACCATACCTGGTGACTCTCAATTTCTTTGTTATTGAAAAATTTAGGAATACTGTTATGTGTGTCAGAAGGGATATTCCATAATGTCCAGTGCATGCACATAGGCTGCACACCAATTGTGGACTTACTTTATCACAGTTCAATTTGTCTTACTTATCTCTGAGTGAAAATTCACTCTGCAAATGCACACCCACGCTATTTACAGTGGCTTTAGAAAAAGATTCTCAAATTTTGTCTGAAGTTGAGAATTCTGTTTGAGGGTAGATGCTTAGAAAAGTGATGTTTATATCTCCAGTAAAAGTGATAAACCAACTCATCTATGCAGTTCTAATAATTACCTCCTTTTTACTGACTGCCTAACCATCTGTTTCAGTGCTGCCATGTCAACATTTGCACTGGATTAGCATTCTCGTTAGACAGCTTACCAGCAGACAAAAAAGTTTTATGCACATGTGATCGGTGAATGTTTATTTTATTTCAAAAAAGAAGTTCACTGATCCACAAAATGGGGTTCTGTTAGGAAGATGAATTAATCACAGAATCATAGAACCATCTTGGTTGAAAAGGGCCTCAAAGATCATCTAGTTTCAACCATCATGCCAAGGGCAGGGTCACCAACCACCAGACCAGGCTGCCAAGAGCTTGGTACGTAATCATGTTACATAAATTTTCAGCCATCACTGCAATGACATACATCAAATTTTCAGGTAGGAGTATTAATGGTTTGCCCAAGAATATTTTTTAGAAGTATTTACTATTACATGAAAATGTTTTTGTATTAACTGCAAAAGTTAACAATTACTCTTTATCTTTCTCATTATAATTGCTACAATCAACATCATGTATATTACCTCACTTACACCCGCAGTACACATCATAATTTGGTATCTGTACCTCAAATAATAAGAAGAAATATACAGGGACAAATGCCAGTTTACCTGAATAACAATGACTTTTGTAGTGCATGAACATCCCAAAGTTTCTAAGACAACCATACTGGTAAATGTTTTCTTCAAAGAAATACTTTCTGCTTCAATGATGGAGGCAATAGCAAGGAACTGAGACTAAAAAGTAAAGTTTAGGCTATCCGTTAGCTGCTCTGACAAAAGCTCAGCAATGCAATATTTTTTCTGGATTGAATTATTGAAATTAAATTGATTTATTTTCTTTTTAACTGCAACTCAATAGCATTTAGTATCAAATGAAGTATTCTGCTTCATTCAACAAAAACAAAATGCATCGTTTCATTTCCTGACAAGAAAAGCAAAGGAAATCAAAAGTAAGAGTCACAAAATTATTACAGCAAGTGAAAGTCTTTTTATTCTGATTTTCCTACTTGAGTTGTTACATTTCTGAAATCTGTGAGGAGCTAAGAAAAGAATGATCTTCAAATCTGATAATTAGGGAATTTATTTGGGAAAAGGCTATCTCTTTTTTGATTACTGTCTCCTATTCAGCACAACCTGCAGAAAATACATATAGCTCTTCTACTCTGTGCATCAGGCACACCATTTCAAAATGAGCAGCTGGAGCATAGAGTTTGAACCTTCATGCCTCACGTCCTAGGTCCAGTTCCCTCATGTTAGGGCAGAGAAGTTTAACACAGTTAAGAACACTGCAGGCTTTCAAAAATCAGCTTTTCTTGATTTTCATAACTACATTAAAAACAAAGCCAGAAAACAATCACTTTCTCACCATGAATCTATTTCCCTGATGTTGAAAATATGACTTCCACTTTGATCAGAATTCAAGGTATCCATAAACTTCCCAACTACAGTCATCAAAGTCATCAGAGTCTCAAGGGAGACCTGAACTATTGATGTATATCGCACAGGGAGCCTCTTTAATCTCTGGCAAAAGAAACGGTGACAAATGATATTTTGCACTAAATGTTTGGACAACTACAAACATAAAGTACTTCAAACCATATTGTTTATTGTTGCCAAGTAAGAGGAAAAAAGCTCTTGATACATGAGGCTGATCACAAAGAGAGATGTTGTCACAGGGACCCTAGAGGAGCAAGCCTTCCTGAGGTTTGTTACAAACTTTGATATTTCACTAACAGAACAAATAACATATTAGCAAAACACAACCTAACACCTAACCACTCTGTATTCATAAAAAACACTTGAAATGTTCAAGTATTCTATATGAACAGACTCTCCACATCACACACACATATATATACACATCATTGTTATAATGTTTTATATATATCATATAAAAGTGCACAGTTCATAACAGTGGTTTAATTCCTATCTAACAGTGAAGCTGTCTAAAAAGGTTAGCAGGTTGCTTCTACTTGATCAGAAATTCCCTTTTGTCAGTACAGTTAAAGTTGGATTCCAATTAGGGAAAAAGAGGAAGCCTGGTTTTGCCAGATGGACACTTCATAAGGCTTTTCTGAAGTAAATACATTCTGCCATGAATAATTAAGAGATTGATGGGATTACACTACTAAGTATTTTCAAGTCACTATAAAAAAGCTCAAAATTATGAAAGAAAATTATATATATATATATATGTATTATTATTATTATTATTATTTTAAGTTAACATCTAACCGCTTGCTAAACCTCCTGATAGAGGCTGAGTGCTGTCACATCTAAATGTTGTGAAACTTTCTGGACCATAATAGGTTTGATACAAGAGAATACCATACAAGGAATAAGAGAATGCATAATATAAAAATTAGCTCTAAGTCTTGAAATCTTACTACAGCTGGTAAATCAGACCAATAAAAGTGTTTAGTGGTAATAAAGATTTCACATATCACAGCTAACATCTTCAATAAATAAGCTCAGGGATCTCCTGAAGTCCCTGACAAAATGAATTATACCATGAAACACAGTGAACTTAGAAGATACCTATTTTTGAACCCGAGAAAAATAACCATTTTGACCCCAAAGGAGACAAAGATCAATTCTGGGTGCATTACCTTGACCTCTGAAGAGTTTCTAAAACACAAAAATAAAATAAAACTACCTAGCTTTTACAGCTTTCACATCACAGCGGAAGTATCTGATGACAAATTAGTTTCATTTAAGAAACAACAGGATTATTCACAGAATGTTCTAGAATCGAAACAGTCTTAAATGTGTGAGCCCAAGGATTTGTGCATTTCCCCTGCTTAGTTCAGCAGCTGTTTTCACTGTCCGTACTTTACCTGTCAAACCAAAGAGTAGAAAATATTTTATATAATACTGCCTCAACAAGTAGTAGTACCCTAATTATTTTATGAGGACTAAAATGTCTTTTCACCTCAGAAATAAATATTTGCCAACGTCTAAATAGTATTTTAAAAAGTGAGATGATAAAGTTTAAGAAAAACTATTATTAACAATTTTTTCAACAGAAAATTTCAAGACACGGATGACTTTCTACAGACTGGAAATCACAGAAAACCTCCTCTAGAATTTGTTTATTTACTTGAACCTTCAAAATAGCTGTAGAAATAGAATAAACATAACGTCAGAAAAGTTTCACCAGTTGATTTAGAAAAGCTCAGGACAGACCACAGGAATTTAGGAAGATATATCCCATTTGAGCTGCACCAGAATAAAAAGAATAACAGAAGACAAAACCAGAATTGTCATGATTAATGCTGGCAATGTGATCTCCAAGGTAATTCAATTTGATTTTCTATCTAGACAACAAATGACTCGTACCTTCCTCATGAAATTATTTATTCATGATTCTAGCAAGATGAATTAATAATAATAATCCTTTCTCATACAATACCAGTACGGAAAGATACGATTTTTGTTTCGGAAAATGTCACCAGGCTTCTAGGTAAACAAGTATGTTGAATGAGTTCAACGTTACCTCCTCTAGATATTAACTTTTGCATTGAATTAGCTGGAAAAAGAGGATTCAATTAGTCACTACAGAGATTTTTCTTATTCCAACTATCACCCTGGGGCAGAAAATCACAAATTCCAAGATTTAGGAATACTAAAACCATCTTCCTGGCAAGAACCTGGAATATGAAGGTGAACAAAGTTAAAACAGATCTGACGTTAACTTCTGAATCAGTATGTTTTCTGTTCTGTAGCTGCTGCAGTGAATTTTCAAAGAACCTGTATGTTTGCACAGCAGATCCTGTCTAGATACAAAGAGTTGGATCTGATCTCTGGAGGCCTCTTTCAAACCAAGAGTAAAGGAAAATATTGTTTTGCTCTGTTTATGTTTCTTTAGTCGGTGAAAGGGGAAAATGTCATAATCTGTTCTTTTGTGAGATATCAGTGTAACTGGTTCCTGTGAGGAATTATGAGGTTTATGGTTTGCTTTCTTCTTCTGATCCACTTGCCAATGTGTCAGTTCTCTGCTATTAGCAGTTCTCTATGTAACTAACCCAAGAGAAAAAGAATCATATCAGCTCTTATCTAGCACAACTGACCACACTCCCTAGCATATTTATTTTGGTAAAGGAGTCCAAGATCAGTGAGTGAAGAATTTTTACATGCAAGTGCCTAAGAATAAATATTTAACATAAACAAATAGTTAACTAAATACAGAACAGCATCAGTAATAATTTGTACAATGCAAGTCACTGCACATTATGTTATGAATCAAAAATCCTGGATTTTGTCTAAAAATCCCTCAATTTTTATAAAAACAACTTACAAATAATACTGTCATGTTCACTCACTAACTCAAAATAGCTGATAAAAAAGATTCTGACACTTTGTATTTACTTATTTACACAATCCAGAACATCCACCATTTTTTGTAGAATGTCATGCTGTATCCATGTGGAAACAGATGCAGCAGTTATACTTTTGTGCCCCTTTGTGCTATCCAGCTGAAGAAAATAAGAATAGAGAAATGAAGTAAGAAATGAAGGCTGTTTCAGAAAACCATCCTCATCCTCATTATGACATCCTGCACATCTCTCCCAGCAGACAGAGGTATCTAAGCTCTTTGCAACAGTGCCGACAAGCAGGAAATAGAATTGTCATGTCACTGTTTTGCATGAGCTGGCTGACAAGTCTCAGCTTTAGCAGACAACACTTAACAATGTGTTCATAACTTGGAGGAGAACACATCGCTTACACCACATGGATTCAAATATGCCTATTTGAAGCTTTCATCTAATTCTGGTGTTGTGAAGGATTTTGTTACAGCCATCAGCCAAAATTAAAAAGTGACATTCATAAATGCACAAATATCTTCTCTGTGCTAACTTCTCTGAAATGTTGCATCAATTGCACTAAAAATAAACACAGAGCATGCATTCATGAAACCATGTTCAGTGGTTACAGGCCACTGGAATAAAATGGAGGAAGTGTTTGTTGTTTTTTTTTTCTTTCTGGGTTTATATGTATTGTGAAGTAGTAAAATTTATTGTGCTACTCTATGTTTTCCCAACTCAATAAAACTTCTACGTGTAACTGACTTCAAACTTGTGTTTGATCTCACTGATTCCACTTCTATCTTTATTATCATAAATGTTAATATGAAGAATCAATGGAAGTTAAAATTTGGCACTCTGTGGTGCACTTTGGTTCATTATAAAGGGGAGATGAAGTGTGTAATGGACTGCAGGTAACAAGTAGTAATAGAAGACCTACTCTTCAGCATTGCCTACCTTTTGAGGTGTCTCTGCTATGCTACACAATAGGCCACAAAATCTGAATTTATATCTTTACCTACGCTTAAATATCTAAAACAAAGACAGTGTTAATTGGACTTCTCTTACTACAGAGTCTTAAATCTTCATTAATTGATGTTTTGTTGCTAGAAAATCCTCAAGAAGATCAATGTCATAGGAGGGTAAAGCAGTATTTCATAATCAAGTTCCAGCTCCAGCACAACCAATATGTGCGTTGTGGGTGTCATTACTGTGACTCTGTATTAAGAAGCATGGATTAACAAGCTAAATACTTTCCTTCCCTTTATTAATGATGTTCAGTGAACCATGTATCTGCACAATCATGTGAAAAGCGTGTGGCTTTAGCCTGTGCAGTGCACATCCCTCCTTCCCATGCAGCTCAGGGCAGCAACCCTGATTAAGCATAGTGGTCATCACTGAAAATTCAATATTATCAGCTCAGTTAATTTTTACCTTAAGCTAAGGTGAAATTGCAGTAGCACAGAAACATGTTAGTTCCAGATGAAATGTTACCCCTTATATGATCAGTTATCTAAAAACTAGGTCAGTTTACTGTCCTCACTTTAAATATTTGTTAAGTCCTTCTCAGAAATATGCCATATTTTTCTAATAGTCATTCCCATGACAGCTTCCTCCATCCCAAGTTCTAACTTAGGTATAAATAAAGATTGAATTTAATGACTGCTTTACCAGACTGAGAATGAATGACTTCATAGTTTTACATATGTTTTCCAAAATTTCTTCAAACATTCTGAGGCAAAAGATATTGAGCGTGTAAATACAGAACCATTACCTCTCAAAAATAAATGGTATTAACATGGACTACATTTTCAGAGTTGCAGAACAAGAAATTACAACATTTTCACTTTTTTAGATCTGCCATATGAATGTGAGAGGACAATGTACTCTGCTTAGAGAGAAAAAGCTGCCTTGCACTTAGCACTGTTTGATATGTAAACAGAAATGAGATAAAGACAAAGCAAAACAGTTGACATCAATGAAGAGAGTGACATTTACAAAACATGATAATGAATAGCTTCTAGTTGTGTTCTGGGGTTTTGGTTTTTTAAAGAGAAAATGGCACATTTTTGTTGCCTTTTGTCCTTTGTTTTCAGCTTTTAAACCAATTCCAAATAGAACAAGATTTACATCCTTTGAAACTTGTTACACAGTAGTACTGAGCTGTAATTACTGCTAACTATTAAAGCGCACAGATTTCCGCTCAGGACTAGTGCAATAAAGCACTGAAAACTGCATTTTAAGAATGAACTTCATTTATGTCAGTAAGTAAAGTGTAAGCACAACATGAATAGATTAAATACTACAGATAGCTTTAGTGATAGCTAAAACAGAGCTCATGTTGGTATTTTTCTAAATTGAGAAAATTACATCTTAAGATCTTTTGTAAACAGGGATCAGCACAGAAATACTAAAATAGCCAGTAGGTTGTTCAGTAAACATTTGCCTTGACATTTTCGTAAGAAAAAACCTCGAATCCAGAAGTGCACACATATTACAAAACACATGATTTTTTACGGGCAGTGAATACACTCAAACGGAAAGTGAAAAAATACTGGCAGGTCTTTATCCTCAAAATGCCAAATGTCTTCAGGCTAAACTCAAGCATGCTTTTTTTTTTTTCAATTGTCTTGATATTCCTGTGAAATAGACTTTAATCAGAAGCTCCAGCCTCTGTTTCTAAAATTGCCATGAAAATGTAAATCCAGGATAATTTGATTCAAGAAAAAAAAAATGAATGCACAACAGGAGTGACTCAAAATAGGATTTCTCACAGCCCTGATGAAATTATTAGAAATAAGAATTGCAGCATACATTACAGTGTCTGTTTCTCTGATTCCTATTGTTCAGTATTTCATAGGCCAGAATCACTCAGGAGATCACAATCACTTTATCAGTACAACTTCAAAGTTGAATACACACTAAAGAACAAGCATGATGATGGTAATGAAGATGGTGATAATAAAGAAGTAGCAAGTACTGATCACTGATGAACATGTAAAGAAAATAAGTCAGTCTGCATGCAAGTGCAAACTGGTCCAATCCATGTCCTGAAATGCTTCAGAAATTATGTACGAACTTCACTCCTACCATCAAGAGTTATTTTGTACTCCCCTGTTCAGACTTACTTCAGCAGTAGTTGCCAGGTAGATGTCATTAAGTTTATGAGCCCCAAGGGATTTCTCCACCAGTGTTGGCTACATCTTTAATGCTGATTCATTAAGTAAAGCTTACTGGGTTAAGAGCCACAGTATCACATCTACAATTCAAAAAAGTGCTTTGGGAACCTGCTTGTAACTTTCACTAGTATCCAGTTAAAACATTGCTAACATAATTCAAACTGATTTCATATCACTGCAGACTCTAGATGAGTTGGTTTATGAGAAGCCCTCTTCCTCCTGTATATGAAGGTATGGCTGTGTGTATTCAGGCACGTATACTAAACAAATAATTGTGAACAGAGATTCCTTTTGCTACCTTGGCCAAAAAAGTGAAGGTCATCCCAGTCACAAGTTGCTTTTGAAATACCGATTTATACATTATTTAATACCAGAACAGGGAGGAGACGTTTTTAAGAAGCTTTAATATAGCATAATATAAATAATTGCTAACAATTATTTACTTGTCAGGGGCTAAGAAATTCTCACACAGTACATGAACACAAGTTGGCGCAGTACCTAACTTTATTCACTTGTTCCGCAAAGCAAGAATATTCTTATTTCTGGAGTAAATAGGTACGTACTTGTGTATGCACTCTGGTTAGCAACTGACTACTCTGAACCATTAGTGACCATCACCTCGATGTAAACAGAGGCACCTGCTTCTCCCACAGTCAGAAATCCCATGATACCAGGCACAGAGCTCAGTCAAGGGGAAGGCACGGCTGCTCCCACCTCCCTCTGCCCTGGCACCCACGGGCAAGACTGACAGCGATGGCAACAGGGTGGATGTGTGTAGGTGTTTCTCTGCCATATTTTAAGCCCCGACAGTAAAATCAGGCTGGATGAAAATTCATGAATGATCTGCTTCTGACATTCAATCTCCCAGGTTGCTTCCCTTTATCTCTCCTGAGACAGTGAGTACTAGACACAAATGAGCCGTATGCTCAGTGAACCTGAAACAAATTTTGCATGTGACACATTAAGAACTTGATTAAAGAGCCACATGTAAGTAAGTTATTTATGTTACACTGAATTTACACTGCATAAAAGAAACTGATCTTACAAAAAAAAAAATAATAATAATAAAAAAAAACCCTCCAGATTTACCTCCGTTCTTCCACGGTTTGTGCATCTAAATAAGAGACTCCCATGTCAAATCTTACGGCTAAAATCACAATGCAATTACACACAAAGATTTGCAGTTTGTACCGTTTAGTTCCATAGAGAAGTTACACTGTTTTGAAAATGAAATGAACAATCAAAATTCAAATAAAATAAAACAAAAAGAAACAGAAAAAAGACAAAAGCCGAATAATTGTGCCTTGGAATTGCCCTTTGTTTTTTCAGATATGTGGGAAGCTGGAAAGGGAAAAGATTAGAGAGCGTTACAACTGCATATTCAAAAAACAGGCTCTGCCATAAACTACAGAACCTCATGATGGGATAATACATTACCTGTTCCAGTTTCGACTAAAGGATCAACCTGATGCTGTAAGATATCTGAAGTTCAGTTAATCATGGTACATATTTTACTGGAAGTTGCTCCACTCTTAATTTTGTTATGTGACTGAAGAGGCCCATTTAACAGAGGACTTCACCCCAGAAATATGGCAAGTATACATAAAAGAGATTATTGAAATATAGTGGGAAAGCAATCACTGAGAACAAACATGATGAAAATGTGGGAAAGTACTGCAGATACAAGAAAGTGCATTAGTGTCTTTAACAGTAAATCTTATTTCTCTAACTGCACCTGAAAAACGAGACTGGTAATTCACATAGAAGCAAACACAAATAAATTCTCAGAAATATTAGGATATAAGGATACATTCCCTTGCAGTAGCAGTTTTAACTCACCTGTGTTTGGGACAGGAAAGTGACAGAAAATAAAGCCCAATGTAACAATGGTTTCAGTAGGAAAAAATTACCAAAAGAGGATCATACAGACATTTTCTGTGTTCTATTCATTATTGCAAAATTTTCATAATATTTTCAATCCCCAGTTGCTTCCCAAAAATTTCTTTTGTTAAATTCTAATTTTGCCATTTAATAACATCATTTTCAGGATTCATTTTACTGTGAAAGGTCTTAGATTTTTTTTTCTCCAAGAGACTGGCACTAGTTTTTGTCTTGGTAATCCTCACCGTGAAGCTGGTATTAGTCAACCCGTGTCAAAACGAATGCTGCAGTTTCTGTCTAAGTTTAATGCTAAGCTTAATACCATCTTGGTAAACTGACTTTTACCCATTTAATGACTTGGTTATTGTAAAATTTCATTAAGTTTAAAGCAGAACTTAGAATTAGAGGCATTTTTCTTTAGCCAGAAATTAGATTTCTCTCTAAATGCTGTTACATTTTGTCTCTCAAATGGTATTTGGGCATTGTTTCAGTGCAATTTCACATCCTTTTAGTCAGTAGAAATTTTCTACTGAGTTCTTTATTTTAGAGGACTTCCTCCATTTGCGTCATTCTTTGGATTTCTTCTAACAATTTTCTCACCTATGTTACTAATACTCAAGAAACATTGAAGCTTCATCTCAGATGAGCAGAAGCCTTATTAGCACAGAGCCTTGGATACATTTCTTCCCTGAAACATTCCAAACTACTCCCAGTTACATCTCCCCAGTGTATCTTCTTGTCTGATCCTGGGTGCTATTTGCACAGACCTGGTAAAAATGCAGCTCACCAATGTTAGATATTCTAGCATATGTGTGAAAATCATTACATATCCCCCCAAAACTGTACTAACTTAAATCTTTTGGCTGCTAATCAAAAAGGAATAAAAACTATTGAAACTATTCTTGAATCTACGTTGATTACCTTTGATAATTAAATATATCGAGTTTCATATGATTTTTGGTGTACTCTAGTGAGCCACAGCAGTGATACTTTGTCCTGTGATTTCAAGAGATGTGTTGTGAACAAGAAAGAGAAAGCAAAAGAGTGAGAGAAGACAGGAAACTTTCACAGACTGTCTAGCTGAAGGTGATATAGCACAGGATACTCCCAGACTCTTCTGTCCAGCACTAAAATGCATAAAATCATTTTGGAAGCCAAGACTAATGAAGCTACCATTTTTATGACTGGTATAAAGCTGAGATCTTAACAACTTCTGGTTATTAGCACTCAATTAACACAGTCATGACTTTGGCTACACGTAGGCTGTCAAAATTCAATCTGAGTAATTACATTATAACTACTGAAAGATCTATATGCAGTTTCAGCAGGAATCAAAAGAAACTGCAAATGGCACCAACTCAACACAATCAGTTTTAACTGTAGTGTAGAGGTGATTTTGAGCTATGACTGATGAACGAACCAAGGAAAGAAAACCAGGCTACGCTGGGTTGACCTTGCTTAACCTTCTCAGAGAGAGTGAGAAAGAGTAACAGTGAGGTTATTCCAGCATAGTGCAAAGTTCAGGCTGGGTCAAGAAGCCCAGCAGATACAGCGAATTCAAACCATGCTGTGAGGCATCATCCTTCTTGTATCTATATTCTTGTATCTGTATTAAGTTGAGATGAGACAGGTTTAATGGCTGAGGTTGCTGTATGCTAGGAACAATTTCTTAAATGACCTATTTCTGACCGGAAATTCATCAACAGTAATTGTATCAGAATGATTTTAAGAGAAACTTTAGAAATATAAATTGAAGAATGATATTATTGCTGTAGATACATGAAATGTAGTAGCTAAGTGGTTTGAAGAGATGGATCCACTGAATCCCCCCCCGCATAGGGGATGATTAGCATCCTAGTTAAGTGCAGAGATATATTTTGTGCTTAAACTAAAAGCCAAATGAGCTCCCCTACAATTTTTATAAATGAGTAATCACGTCTGTTTTTTAAAGTAGGATTTCTATAGCAATTTTACCTTTTGGAGGTACAGCCATTTTCAGTCTGTTGTGAAATACTGCTGGGCTACCTTAACAGTCAGGATGTAATTTCTTCAACAGGGGACCAAATTTAGCCTCAAGATATATTTATAACTTGCACAGCTCTCTGGAGGACTTTCTTTTCTAACAAAAGGTTGAATGTGGCCCAGAAACTTTGAAGTGTGAGGTATTCATCAACAGAATCCACAAAAAGCTGGAGAGTCATCTGGTTCATATAATACTTAAACTCACATTTTTCTTCCTCCACTTCAAGAAATTTATTCAAAACAATGTTTTATAGCACATCTAATTTTCTGCTAAAGTTAAGGCAGATGTATGTTTTGTTTTCACTGTACTGTATAGATCTTGGTAGTCTTAATTTGTTTGTTTCTTTCTCTTGGATTGAACAGATTTCATTTTTACTGCCTCCCACTCACTATTTTCCATGCCACAGACATACAATTCTGATGTTACTTTTTCATGTGTTTCTATATCATGCTTACTCCCATGGATGCAAGAAAGACAAAGCCTCTCTGTTAATCAAAGTAATAGCAAATGTTATCATGCCAGTTATCATGCCAAGTCAAATGCAGAAATGCAAGTTTGTAGGTTGTAAGTAAACCTGAAGAAGTAAACTGGCTACAGATATAAAAAGACAAAAGTCAAAGTGGTTTTATGTATGATCCAATCTTACATTTTCTTTTCCAAATAGCGTATGGAACCATGAGAATGTAAAAGATCAAAGAAAATTAAGATCAAGAAAATATCTGTGTTCCTTTATATAGAAACACAGAGAGGATTGCCTTGGTTTTACTGTACCACTCTACAAGTACAATTTATTCCTGAAAACATTTCATTTGGTTATTTACATCTTGTTAGCTCTACAATCTAAGCTTGTTAGAATTACGAGTTAGAGAAAAAACATTGTTGAGAAGAATGGTAATCATAATGAATGATTTCTTTATCTCTGAAAGTCTGTCAGTGGAGTGCAGCACACCCTCAGCCACTACTCAATCAATATGTATGAAGATTAATACAATGAAGAGGGGTTTGTTAACATCAGATAAAGGAATATACCCAGAGGAATATCAGTTTCAGATTTATGCTCCTGAACAAAGCAGAATTTCTATAGCATTTACTCTGAAAGCCAGACAAGTAACAAGCCCACTTGGGATCTAAGACAAAGACACCAAGCTAAGTGTAAGACTTATTTTACTATCTTTGTTTTGTTTAATAAAAATTATTCTTGGATTTCATGTAAATTACTGATTACCAACCATCATTGAAAATCTATTTTCTTGAAGGATCATTTGGGAATAAAGCAGTAATGCTATAATATACAGCTAATGACAGAACTGGAATAAATAAATTAAACATCAAAATCTAAGGCTAAGGTACCTCTGCTTTCAAGTTGAAAAATACTACTTTGGATATCTTGACATGTAATTAAAGTGTAAGCATTCCCATGTATATGCAACTAACCCCAAATTCAGGACGAACGAGCCAAAACAACTACAGAGCCAGATACTCAAAACAAATATTGTCAAACAAAGTTAATAATGTAGACTTAAACTTTATGCATGAGGTGCAGGAATCTGTAAACAGGGTGAGAAATGGGCACTTAATTTGCAAAATAAAGCAGATGACACACATAAATATTCCAGTTTTGTTTTGAAAACCTGAGTTGTGATCCCAATTATATCTAATGTAGTTGCAATGATACCTCCTAGAAATGTATTATGTAGGA
Organism: Perdix hodgsoniae; assembly: GCA_035772895.1. NCBI lineage: Eukaryota > Metazoa > Chordata > Aves > Galliformes > Phasianidae > Perdix > Perdix hodgsoniae. The sequence goes on from JAPSGF010000077.1 coordinate 1,686,267, forward strand.
TGTAAAGATCCGTAAGTATTTCAGATAAAGGGTTTAAGATAGATGAAATTGAGTCAATTTTCAGAAAGATATAATATTAAATTTAACACCAAGTACTACACACTATAATTAGCTTTTTGCTTAACATCACAGCATACAGAGATAATTTTAGGGAGTAAGTTTCTTTCTACACATTGCAGACATCATATCTGCCCTGCTGAAAAACACAGAGAAATTTGTTCTGTAAACTAATATGCTGCTTAGGACTCCATTTAATTTCCGTTAAAATCTAAAGAGACTACTGGTCTTAAAACTTAGATGAACAGAAGTGAATTACGTAAATAAGTAAAACTAAATGAAGTAGACCACCAAGTAACAAACAAACAAACAAAAAAGAAGTCAGTGTTCAATGCAAAAATCCCCTAAACTTAGCTACACTTCATTGAATTTTTTGATCTCTGGTATGTCTGAAAAATTCAGATTTCATTAGATTCAGATAAAATTCAACAGTAGAATCAATAGCACTTTACAACATGAAGATATATCTTAAGACAACATAGAGTAAGTTTTTTTTCTGGTGTCCATTCTCAACAAAATCAAGTGAGCCAGTCCTGATTATTGCTATGCTGCATAATAGATCACCACAGATGTCAGCCATTTACTGGCATTGCCTCTCAACCCTTCCTTCTTTGAAGTAAAAAGAACAACGCTGGTGCTTGAAAATCATGCTCCAGGAAATTAACGAAGCCTGAATTTCAAAGAAGGAACGGGACAAGGAAGAAAAAGAGGGGGGAAATGTTTCTTTTGGTTGAATTCCTGTTCACTTCTGGGAAATAAAAATAATAAAACAAGTTGAATTATCCTGTGAACATTACTTAGTCACAAAATGTGCACTAATAAGAAAGACAAATGAAAACTGAGTAGAGGGGTACTGGGGTAAATAATGCTAGTAATTTAAATACTGTGGAAGTGAAGACTGGATTTATAAGAGGGAAGGGGAAAATGAAGTACGAAGGCACATTTTATGGGAATATGCCGCACATTCAGTTGAAAAGGTTCAATCTTAAAAAGAGAAAAAATCGTTAAAAAAAAAAAATTGTACATTAGTAAATAGAAAGCAAAAAGGAAAAGAACAAATGGCATGCAACAAAGAAAGGAAGCAAAGCAAAGCAGGGCAGGGAAGATTTAGACAACTGTTTTGATGTTGAAACAATTCCATGTTACATAGATGTAAAACTCACAGAAACAAGTTTAAACCTGTTTCTTTCTGCATTAGCTTTCTAGTAACCAGATGGTGTAGTTTAGCTGTCAGACCTCACTGGAATGTAAGTAAATGGAATTGCCTAACTTCAGTCGGAACCTACAGATCTTGTCCTTAAAATAGTACCCACTGGCTGCGTATCAGATTTTCACAGTACTATTGTATGACAACAGTTAAGAAACAAGCATTAACAGTCAAAGCTTTTCACTAGACAGCTGAAATATCAGAAAATGGAATTACAAGGATGGAATTGATTGAAGTGTATAATTTTAACATTTCCTATTAACACACGTAAAACAACATTTCCTATTAAAACATGTAAAAACAAACAAAAACAAAACAAACACAAAAACATCTGTTTTCATTTTTACATGGTACTTTACCTATTCCTATCACTATTTGTACTAGAATGAATTCCAGCAGAATTCCATAATCTTGCCACAGATCAAGCAAAACCTGACACTTCCGTTCTCAAGAATGTCTGACCATTGTATCTTGTCAACATGAGACACCAAAGGACCCCAACCTTCAGGGAAATGCATTTTTGGAACATTAGAATTTAATTGAATTGTCCCATTTGGGATCATAAAAATAGAAGGGAAAAAAAAAAACCATGGCAAATTTGTTTTTAAATCTTTTCATCTGAGTACAACAGTGGCTTGAATTAAGATGTAAGCAGTCCTTCACCTTGTATAAGAATACAAAGGAGATAAAAAGAACAGAACTAACAAAAACAAAAAACCTTTCAGAGTTCTCAATGAAGTTGACTACAGACATGAACTAAAAATGTTCAACAAGATCACTGTAAAAAAATTAGGTTTTCAGTTTTGTTTAGTTCTCTGGAATACAGAAATCTTAAAAAGTAGCTTATCTTATTATTTTGTTCAAGCTCCAAGTAAATTGTGAAATACTACAATTATCAGCTTAATGAAGGCAATACATGCTTGCAGGAAGTGGGAAATTCTTCCAAGGTATTAGAGAATGTATATTCCAGGCTGCATATTTCGGAAGTCAAAGACCTTGTAAAGAACCCATCTTTCGGAAGAACAACTCTCAGGACTTTCTGTGATGAGGAACTCTTCCCCTTAGTAGCAGAAAGAAAAAAAATACCCTTAAGCAACTTGGGGAGAAAGATGCTTAAAAAGATTTCCTTCAATTTTTATATTTTGAAGGGAAAAATTGCAAATTACATTCTATTTCTGATTTAATATTTAGTGATACTGAAACTTATTTGAGATTCTGACCTTTTGGCAATTGGTGCAAACTGAAATACTATTTGTATGGGCATTGTTGTTTTTTCTAGAGAGAAAACACAAATTAGTTGATTTAGCTTGGATACATGTTAACTTATATGGAACAAAGTGTCAAGCATTTCATATATTAATAATAATGTGAAGAACTGAAAAAAAATAAATATTGAATGAAATAAGTGATTTTCTAATATTTCCATATTTAGGCAAATTATTTATTTCTTATTCTTGACTGTCATTAACATCACTGTAAATTTGTACAGCTGCTACAACCCTCCATCTCTCATCAAAACTTCTACCGAAGTTATTTTTGTCACCAGCTGCTTTAAGCATGTATGTTCCCATATATGGTGTTGCATCGATTTCACCTCTGAAGCATTTAATACTTGTCATCTAGGACCATAGAAAAACTTCAAGAGCATCAAAATTTTATACAGATTATCTTCATTGATGGAGCAATAAAAATCAACTTCCTCAATTTTTGCAAACTGGATTTAGAGCTGCACTTTCACACCGAGTCTTCTTCCTTTATCTCATTAGTTGGAAAATTTGTCAAACATGCCTGACAAATCTTTAAATGCCAATGGCCCTTTGCATGCTAATAAACATAGCTTGCACTATGTGTACCACTGCACTGTCTTGTAACGTTCAAACAGTTGACACGCAGGCTTTTTGGAGAACGTCAGCGCACCTTCAGGATTAAAAAAAATACTAATGACTGCAGGAAATATTGTGTAAGATTTTTTTACACCACTCTGAGATTCAACTCTAAATCCTAAAAATCTAAAAAAAAAAAAAAAAGATGATGGACATAAAAAAAGTATATTGGAGTACAACAATGGCAAGATGATTAATTTCAGATACTGCCTTTGAGAATCACCCATATGTAGTCACCCAGTCTTTGACTTATTTTCTGTAAAACATCAGGTGCCCTTTCAAATTTCAAGGCCTTGGTTTGTGTTCTAGTGCAGAGGAGAGCCTACCCTGGCTCCTCTCTGTCCACTACACAGAATTGCCTAAATAATGGAAATATCACTGGAATCTCACAATTTAAAGGAGGCAGAATAAAACTGTTCAAGAGTGAAAAAGATACAATATTTAAAGAAAAGTAAAAATGATAGGCTGCTACTATTTGCACAGATGAATTACAAAGGAGGTATAGCAAGGAAAACCTCCCCTCCGTAGGTATGCAGATGGTAGGGACAATAAGCCTAGACTCTCTTGTCACGGCTTTCCTTCCCACCCATGCCTATTCATCTGCAGTGGAAAAATGAAACACAGCTGAGGAACCTGAGTGTGATCTTTACCTTTCGTCTAAATTTAAAAACAATGAATGCCACTTTTCTAATCGCCTGGAGCTTTATTCTGTCAATAAAGATGAAACTCAACAGGGAAGCTCATATATCCTCAACACTGGACTTTACTGGGGTAAGACTGAGAATTTTGGTACATAGAATTCTTCACAAACACTTCAGCACACAAAATCTACCGGCACTTTGGTAAGGTGACATAACCTGGTGCCTGATATGGAAATTATTACTCAAGCAGAACTATGACCTGTGGGAAAATCTAATTAGACCCTTCCAGATTTAGCTATTTCATTCATAATATTTAGATCCAACCAAATCTGTAAGACAGGTCTAACTCTTGTTTGGATTTCCCACTAGTCATCGGGTACAGATATCAGCAACAGTTAACTTAGAAAGCAAACAGATCAAATTGGTATTGCATAACCACATTTGCATAAAAATCTATGCTAGGTTTTGCGGGGGTACTGGAAGTTTAAAGCAAAGTAAATATCTATGAGAAAATACATGATCAGACTTGAGTAAAAGGAAAAAGAATGGCACATCAGAGGACTTGAATATATCTGGAATATTTATTTTTACAGTTCTTCTGTGAATTTGCCTTGCATCATTACACTGCCACAGCTACATCTGTAGACAAACAACACAGACGTGGAAAACAGTTAAACAATGCTCAAGATGAGTATTTCTCACTGTTATTTTTAAGTGAGAAGACGATTAACTGTGGCATCTGAAGATAAAAAGAAGGGAGAAAAAAGAAGGAAGACAGGGAAATACGCAATGTCATCCTGGTTTTATATCACCAGCAGTTAGAAAATAAAGGCTACTTCCCAGGTTATGCTGAACTGGGGAAAATTGGGATTAGTGGCCACTCACTATCTTGAAATCTTGAGCACTTGTGTGTGAGGGAAAGGTAGACTGGGGATCTATGTGGATCCCAGAATAATCCCCATTTTGCACATATTGTATATGCTCTTGTTAGAAAAGGGGTCTCGGTAAGTCACACAGAAAAGCCAAAGTCTTGTACTTAGTGTCTCATTCAGTGTCCCTTGCTGTTTTGTCTAAGTCCCTGTGAAAACCAAACTTTACCACTTAAGTGGAGGATGGTTTCCTCAGTGATCAAGCAAAGAGGTCCCGATCAGTTTCAATTCTAAAGAGAAATCCAACCACTCTACTAAAATTGTTTTTTCACTGACAGTGAATTGGGACCTGCTCTGAAAACCAGTAAAAGAAAATTATTTCGATGGCCTGATCTACAGCTATTGTGGCAAGTAAGTTTCACTGCTCTTAAGGAGTGGGAGAAATGCAGGCAGGCAGAGCACACACTGCAGTGTACATTCTGCTGTAGGAGTAAGGAAAACTTTTTCACACCTGGAACCAGCACGGCCTGAGCTACAAATAGAAAATGTATTCCCTGACCAGAGTTTAGTTGCTACATGAGTTTGTATATTTACATTTTCCCCAGGCTGAAGTTGTTTACTGTTACCCACACAGCTTATTTACAAACAATATAACTGAACCTATACACTTCGGGTGGCAGAGACCTGACATTACAAAGGAGGATTGAAAACTGGCCCTACATCAGTATCGACTTGCAGGGCTGAGAGTATGGTATCAGTTTGCCTATCAGAAGCCTCAACAATACAGTTAATTAGGATAACTAGCGATCAAAAAATCCTTTCTGGAATAATTTTCTATAAGTAGCCTTAAGCTACTTCCAGTCTCTAATATACATATAGAAATGTGACAACATGACAGTTTAATGACAGTATATTTGTGTACTTATAGCTATTACACAAAAATATTCAATTGTTATTTATATACTATAGCTGTGGGGTATAAGTGAAAATATAAAACAACTGATCCAAAACAATATAAGGTCTTTAAACTCTCTTCTGTATGAACTTTCCCATTTTCTTTTCTTTCTAATCACTCTGAGTAGCACCATTTTCAGCAGACTCGAAGACCACTTACAAACTGACCTATTAGCATTGTCACCTCTCTGTTTCACTTTGGTTGCAAGAATCGTTACTAAGGTAGCACATACTCTACCTATGAGCCTAAACTTCATGTGCCAGAAGAGCAATGCTTATTGTAATGGAACAATATCAGCACTCAGAGAAAAAAAAGACAGACAGAAGAAAAAATGAAGAGTAAATCAAGAATATAACTTAAAATCCCTAACATCTCCTATCTTACATGCAATCAGCAAAATAAAGTTCTGCAGTTCTTTTGAAACACACAAAGTTAACAGAAATTTTGGAAATTTCAATCTAGGATCTGCTGATAAAATCTGCTTCTGAATATAATGAATGCAGAAGTGCAGCTGTTAAGAAAAAAGCCTTGACTTGCCCTTTGGAGACTGTATCTGACATGGTTCTCTTGCTCAATTCTGAGTAGTGATCTTACCTTTCGGAAAATGTTTTTATCCTTATTCATCATGATCCACGTGCAGACACAGCAGGAAACAAACCCCTCCATGCACAGATTTGTACAGCTCACTGAGCGATATTAGGCTCAATAGAACACAGCCCAGTCCTGTTCGCCACAAGTGCCGTAATGGTCATTATATTTGCAAGCACATGACTTGAAGTTTCTGAGCTCAGTATCCCTCTCAGGAAAGCATCAAGCACCGCGGCATTACAACCTATTAAACACCTATTAAACTCCCCTCTTGGGATGAAACCCCAGCCTTACTGAAACTCTCATTGACTCCAAAGGGGAGGGATTTTCCTTTTATGTTATTTACATGAGAACTGTAAGTTGCTTTGCACATAAACTACCTCTTACATTTTGTAGTATCAAGTGTAAACATAAGCAGTATCAATTATATTAATTTGGTACTTCCCTTTAAAATGAGAATGTAAAATCAACGCTGCATCTCATTTCCCCATTGCAATGGCTTAAGCAAGCCACAAAAAAATCTTGTGATCTTAACAGACATCATTTATTAACACTGTCTAATCTTCTACTTGAAGTTGCAAATTTAAACAATGTAAAGAGAACAGAAAATTTTTAAAAAGCCGTTGGTTATGAACTATCTATAATTTCAGAAGTTTTATTATCTAATTAAAATTGCTATAAGAGTCAAGATTACACTTCTTTAAAGAAAATATAGCCAATTCACTTATTGATGTTACCAGAACGGTATGATCTCATCAAAATTGGACTAAGTCAGAAATCACGAACAGAAGCCAAATTCTGCCTTCCTGATTCATGTATGAGTTTGTCACAGTAGACAGTACCCCCTTGTTTAACTCTATTAATTGAGAAACATCTTGCCCACTGAACTCTTATACCCAAGAATCTAAGGAAAGAAATTCTTGGCTTGAACTCTCAATCATACAAGATAAAATCTACTTGATGAAGCCAAAGCAAAGCTTTATTGATAAAAAGCAGCTTTATGCAAATTTTAAGCTATAAATTACTTCTAAAGCTTTGGCACTTTAGTGTACAGACATATATTTAGAAATGCTATTTTGTTCTTTTTTAGATGCTTATCAGATATCTCATCAGATAAAGCTTTGTTCATGTGAATCTAATTATTCATGTTTTAGCTAAGCTCGTTCCTGTTAAATCTTCTTACAAAACTACGTAATTTTTTTATTATTATTATTTGCTGAATAAACTGAGGAATTCAAAAAAACTTTTGCTAAAAGAGCAATAAAGTAAAGATCAGAACCCTTTTGGTCTTCAAAGGATTAAAAACATAGAATTTAACACTCTCCTCCTCCTTTGAACTGGGATGTTTTTAGTACAGCAACTTAGCCTCAGGTTACCTCAAAGTAAGTGCATTACACTATCCTGTATAAAATCAAATGTGTTAACAGATTAAAACATTACTTAACAACAGTAGCCTAAAGATTAATGTTTAACATATGATCAGAATGAAGTAACAGTTTTTCTGCAAAAATGAATGCTGTATCTTTCTCTTTACAAGACCAAACCTTAGCAGTACTAGCTTAGAGATAGACAAGTTGAAAGAACAGCCCACAAGAAAAAGGCTCCAATATGAAAAACTCAAAGTACTCTTTTTAAGTTATTTTAACTACTGATGGTCTTTTTACAGTTACTCACGACACTCATGATAAAAATATACAATTTAAGAGAAGGTTATTAATGCCAACAAGGCCTTTCTTATTTCAGTCACACTTCTTAGGAACAACCTAGGAAAGACTGAAAAAGAAAGGCAAATGATCTAATTCAGGAATACGCTTTCATTCCAAAAGAATCTGAATTAATAAATTTCAAGATATCCCCAGACATTCCTGAAAAATTCAATAAGTTCTTATTATATTAAGCCTTAGAGATACTACATTTAGATGTCTATACACCAATTTTTATAATTAAGCAAGAAGTACAGTTTATGAATCCACAGATGTGGTTCTGTTTACCCTGAAACACGTATCCACTTGTAAATCTACATACAGCTGAATACAGCCTCAATCACCTTTGAATTTCATTGCAAGCCAAGACAATCAACTCACATGGAGACACGAAGACCTAATTTTAGGTGTTGGATGTTGAACCCTATTCCTGGTTTCAAAGCAGTCAAAACTTCATTTCTTTCTTCATAACAGCATGAAGTAAACTGAATTTGCATTTACTTATGGTGAAATCTCACAAAAATCAACACATTCCAGAAGAAATGTCTTATTTTATTGACATATTGACATAGCCTTTCCTGAAGATAAAATATTTCATCAGGAAAAAGAAAGTAGAAAAGTAACTCTAGTCCACAAAATATGGAAAAATAAATCAAAGAACTGAAAAGTTTTCTTCTTCTTCGCTCTTTATGGCAATAATCCTAACAGACAAGACATGTGCTGCACAACAAAATCCTTGTGGACATGCAGCCAATAGTAAATAACTTTAGGGATCATTGAGGATTTAGAATACAAATGTTAACATCTGGAGGCAGGATCAACCTCAGCAGCTTGGAGGTGTTAAAATATGTAAAACATTAATACTAAATATAAAGCTGTTTTCCTACCTGTGTGTAGACAAATTACTGAGGTACAGCGTGTATTTTTCTTCAGCAGACAGACCATCCATCATCAAGTAAAAAACATGAAAATTACTCTGGTTGAGAGGTTGCATAATGACACGAGACTTCTCCAACATGTATGTATAAATTCTAGCTGATTAAGAAACAAACAAATAAATTCATTGTTATCTTGATTGCTCTATATTCATATTTTTTAAACCATTCATCACTGCAACACTGAAAAATGGAAAATATTTTAATAAAGCAGTCTGAGGTATGTATGATGTAAAAAGTACTACCATTCGTAGTACCATGATTTTCTATACAGAAACATATATATAATCTTAATTCTATTAAAATTAGTTTCATTTTCTTAAGGAACCAGTTGCCATATTTGGCAAGATCTTCTAAGAGAAAAGCTATTAGTGATCTCACCCAAGTGTAGCAATCTGAGAATTCCAAGCTCCCTCTTAATAAACAAAGATGTAAGATAGATTCAAGACGTTCTGGAAAAAATGGTCCATGGATCCATTTCTTTTTTCTCTCTTGGCAATCAAGAATGCTCATCTTAATAGTATAGATTAGTCATCTAACTCCTAGATTGCTACAACAAGACAAATTGCATGGTTGTCAACAATACCTTTTCCCCACTTGGGGAAAAACGTGTATTCCAGAAGGGCTATGATGAGCTTGCCATATGAAAAGGCACGTGAATCAGCACATCTGCAAGGAAGGGGAAGGAGGAAGAACTCAACCATGATTTGACTATGGAAATTCTGCTTATAGGATCATACATAACTCCATGCTCACTAAGTTTTTTGAAAGATGCACCTCCAACAAGGTTGCAGCACACTATGCTGCAGCCTTGCTATTGGGAGTCATCTGATTAATTAATACAGTTGACTTTAATGATGGGCAACACCACTTAGTTGCACACTATGCTGCAACGACATGCTTTTCACTCCCCGCAATACAGCAGAGCTTTCACAGGGTGTTAGTGAGCATCTCTATCCTAGAAAAAGTTGTTTAGAGTTTAAAATGCACTTCTCAGCAAAGGAGGAGCTATATTTTGAAACCATGCAGACATAGAAGTGTATTAAATCATATCTTCCAATGATATGGATGATGATCAAGTCTACAAGCAGTTGCTGCATGCTCAGTAATATAAACACTGGCATGTGCATCCAATAGCTTATTTATTTATTTATTATTAATTTTTATTTTATTTTTACTTTTCTTGAAGAAAACTGATACTAAGCATAAAATAGCACTCAGTATTCAGTGCAGTCAAAAATGCTGCATTTCTAGGTATATCCAGAATTGCAACTACAAATGCCTGAGGGACTGGAATTTTGAAGGCAGTGTTGGAGTTTACAGATTTCCAAAGATGGGAAGCACTGAAATATCTTTTATTCTTCTTGTATCTTATTTCTTGCAGAAGTAACCCTACCATCAACTAATTTTAAAAGAGGCTATTACTAATCCCCAATCACTTTTCCTTCTGTTCAAATGTCCTCTCTAAGGCTTTCATAACTATCACTCAGATGTTTTCACCATTCACTGGTTAATAAAAGCAAGAAAAAATATATTGGAAGTCATCTGATTAATTAATATAGTTGACTTTAATGATGGGCAACATCACTTATTTAGATTACACAGATTAATTCAATACTTTCTAGCTACTTCAAGTCACTCACTTCAATAAGGCTAAATACAGTTCATCTCAGTTAGCATCTCCAGCAGTAGGAATAGCTGTTAAGAACTGTCGAATTTCTGATCAGCAAGAATCATCTTAATGAAACTAAATTAACTCAGAAAGAAAATGATCACAGCCTTCCTAAAAAGAAAAATGATATGTTATTTAATCTATGTGAAATAAAACAGAAAAATAATGGATTTCTAGAGCAAAGTCTGTTGTATTTGTGCAATGTCTGCTGTACTTACAGGTACAAGGAAACTTGTACTTCTAACAGATCAGAAAATCTACTGAGTAGCTGCAGTAAGCAAGAGGACCCTGTTCTGAAAATGTAGCCAGTGAAATCTTTGAGCTATGCATTCTTTGAAACTACATTGCTTTCTCAAAAACTTTGTTGCTAAACACAGCCACTGCTAAATAACAACATTCAAAATTTCCTAGCTGAAACATCGTACAAAAATACATCAGAGAACTTAGTTGGCTGCAGTCTTCCTTACATCAAAAAAGAAAAATCATGTTTTAAACTTTTTTTTTTTTTTTAATTGATTAAAAATGTCTGCAACAAACACAGGCCAAAATGCATTCTGCCTCTTTTTACAAATCAATTTACATCCTTTCATTTTAGGACAACTTAAAACAAACAAACAAACAAATAAAAATTCATCTTTTCAAATAGTGAAGACAAGAAAAGCAAGATTGGAAAATCTGGAGAATAAGTTCCTCAGACTTGATCATCTTTTCCTAACCTTTTTTGAGTTGTTTGAGGAAACACAGAGAGGCCTTGCCACTCATCTCAGGACTTAAGCCAACTTATGTAAGAGATCATTTGCCCTTCTCTTTCCCAAATAAAAACATCAATTTTACTTCTCAAAATAGGTATGTAATCCTTGTTTCCCTACTGTGCAATGGGTGTGCAGTGCTAATTATGATTATGATATTTTGGCAATAGGTCCACCTTCCAGTTCTGTTATGTATTAGCTCATTTTAGAACTGGTCTATAGATTATTCTAAATTTGTTCTTTTGTATCACTTTCTACTAGTTCCCACTGCCTTATCTTACTCAGTTTCAATGAACAGTGACTTAATCTGGGTTATATTGTTTCCACTTGTTTGGATGAAAGCAATGGAAGGTACCTTACCATAAAGCTACTTATCACAGGAGAAGTCTCATTTCAGCATAACACTGCAGGGTTTCTGAACACAAACCAGAGTCAAAGGAGACACAAATCTCTGTGGATGTCTCTTATGGCTTTTAGTAGAACCACACTCAAGAGCTCCACTCTTTCTTTCAAAACCTCATGGCACTGTTTGTAATAAAGACCAAAACAAGCCTGCAAGTGAAAATCATGGCCAAAATTTCTGTTCTGCAGGTGTACTGGACTTTCTTCTACAAGAAAAATTCCTATGTGACAAAAATCAGGGCACTTACAAGGTCCAGGCACGAAAGAACTTCCACACAAACAAAAAGCTGTTTCAAAGTTGAGTTAATTCCATTTAAAATGCAAAGAATGCTACCTTGAACTTGTCTTGTATAATAAAAATGTACATATGTACTCAGTGTGCCTCTTCCTAAGTAAACTGTTTTGGACCTCTCCCTCAAAGCTCAGTCTGTTAAAGAGTTTAAAGCCTTTGCAGCCTTGTGTCACTTGAATTTTTGTTTACAGATTAGACATACTTATCCCAGTTTCCTCAAATGAGTTATAAAGTCTTATCTCAGCAGAATCAGGTGCTCTGTATATTTACACTCTTCATTCATGCTTAAACAGTGCGAGACAGTAAATATTGCCTTGAATAATCTTGCAAATAAATATACAGAATCATTGGGTAAGATTTAAACCAGGCAAAGACAACATGCCAGATTCTTTTCTCATTTATTGTAACGTCAGTCAGGGGTAATTTCATTCAAAACTGATGAATAACAGTAGCCTAGAAAATCCAACACCTACAGTGAAAATTAAACAGCATGAACAATTGCAACATAAATGTACTTATTTTTCTCCTGCACTGTAGTTTCTCATTCTTAAACAAATTTTGGAATTTTTGGCTACCTGAGATTTAGTTTAAGTAGTTTACGAAGTTCTTAAGCATATGCAGAATGTTGGGAAGATAAGCAATTTGTTTATATTTGTTCATGGCCTTAACTCAACCATAGGTTTTCTCATTCTGTGGCAATGGTTTCAAAGTGATAAAAGCACAGTATCAGTGTATCAGAAAACTGACATCAGATTCAGATTAGCTGTTTCCACATTAATATCATTTTCAGACAAAAGCTGTGACTTAAAATAGCAAATATGATCAAAAAAATCAGATTCTGTCAATGAAAGGAAAGCACTCAAAAATTTGCTGAATACATAGCATTCAGGCTTCCACACCACCCTCATCTGAGGAACTCAATGACTTAACCTTAGTACAGATGTACCATGAAAATTAAGCCATTCATGTTTCTGAAATGCTCACATACTGAAATTTGTTGACGCTGAACATAGAAAAACCTTAGAAAAAACACAGAAAAACCACCTTTCTGGTTTCAGAGCAGGATAATATGGCACAAGCTACATGTGGATCAATCAAGGGAAAATTTTTACTGTAAATCAAAATTGAAGAAAGTGCTACTGATTTCTCACACAGAAATATTTTCACTCATATGTGCTATGGTACACTGAATACTCTTGAGAAAATAAACTGTAGGTACCACTATGAAATATTTTCAAACAACATTTTTAGAAAAAAAAATATATATACTAATACATGTTAACAATGACTTTCTTTAAAAATGAGAAGTTTTGGAAATGTTTATCCAGTGAAATCTAAGTTAGTAAGATCAAAAATGTGTCACCACACAGCTTTGCCAACCAGTGCAAGCAGGCAACTGTGTACAGTTGCACTTACCTCTTGCTTTAGTACAGAGTAACTTTTTGATGGCCTACAGAGACCAGAAATGAAAGTTCTCCCAGTCTGGCTCTGGTGACCAGAATTTTCAGAATCCACAGAACATTTGCTCAATATCCACTTTCATCACTAATGAATGTGTGCTGGTAATTACAAGATCCCAAAAATCTGTGAAAGCAGACACTATCACCACACTCTCACCTCAAACTGAAGGAAACATCAGCATGATTCCCAGTTCCATCAGAGGAAGCTCGAAGTTATAATAACTTCTAGTTTGGTTATTAGAAAGTGTACCTTTTATGTCTGCCCTAAGGTTAATAGCTAAGCTAGCTTAAGGGATACTTAAAATGCCCAATACCACAACACTTCCAAATGCAGAAAGTAAGCTGCTCGTTACTTTTATTACTCAGTAAAGTGATACACAACTGTCAGAGTTTGCTTAGTCTCAGACATGAAGAATACTGATTCCCGGGAAATGGAAGAGGAAATAGCAGTGGTCAGTTTTTTCCTTGTGTTTTTCTGCCACCTGGTGGTTACACACAGCAGTTCTCTCCCTGTAATTGCTCTACTTCGGACAAGCTGTGAATTCACGTGCTATGAATCCTGTCCCTCTGACACTCCATAAACTCCCTTTCTTCACATACTTGAAGGCAATTGATAACCATTTGTATGTTACACTGTGACACCCCACCTTCTAGTCTGAGAGTAATCATAAAATAGTCATTAGACATTTTAAATATTTACCTGCAATTAATGTCCTTTTCTTCTCACAAAATTGTAGCTCAAAATATTTTATAAAACAACTGGAGAAATCACTCAGGGGTGTCTTAGCATGTCCAAAGGCTTCCAAGACACAGTTTACCTTCAAGAATAAAATGGTAAAACAGTGACAAGAAAATATTTCAATAAACGTCAGTGACATTGGTTTGGGACCAGTAACTGAAAAAATAAGACTACTTTTTAGCTTGGAATTTAACAGATGTATTGAGAGATTATTTTTTTCAGTATAGAAATTAAATTAAATAGTTTAAAACCCCCACCTAAGTGCTGTCAGAATAGAGGGAACTGCGAACAGAAGGGAAAAGACAAGGGTCCAACCTTTCAGTGCTATTACTTAAAACAGCTACTGGTGCAGTAGGTGGCAGCAGAAACTAGTGAATTTTGGTTTCACTTCAGTAGCATCGAGATTTAACGTGTATTTGCATAAATTAGGCTAATTCAGCACCTGGTTTGACCAGTGTGGCTTCAGTAACTTTAAATGGTGCTATGTGCAACTGCAGCAAGCACAAATCCAGGTCATTTTGTTCATTAAAGCACCTTAAAAAGGTAACTAAAACATGAATCACTAATGTGATTCCCCTTGGATGGGATCTGCTACACCTACCTCCCCTGTCTGAAGCCAGCTATCCCATCTGAGCTATTCACAAGGAATCCTTCTATAAACAAAATGCAACTCATTTTTCTTAATATGGGATGATCCTCTTTTATCTGTACAGATTACGAGTCATGGAAACATATGTCTAATTCTATACTACTCGACTAAACAAGACTAGGACTCTAACCTCTATGGTATGTGACATGGTAGGGTTCATATTTGCATTGCTTTCATTTGCAAAGCAGGGCAGATACAGCATTGTGAATGGTTACTGGTACATATTGCCAGAGGACCTAGTGGGGATTTAAACTGTGCCAGGAGACAAGTCCCAGCACAGACAGGACTCCCACACCTTCCAATTCTCACTACTCCCACATTTCTATCCAAAACATACAGTTTTCAGTTGTTTATTCACAAAGTTACAATGTTCAGTGAAGTGAAAAGTTTACACTTACAGTGTGTTAGCATGTAGTCTAATTTACCTGATATGTAAAACAGGTTCCCCTGATTTCACAGTGTGCATTGTACACAATTTGGTACTGCTACTGAAATCAAATATGATTGACCAAATATTTCAGAGCTTTTGCCTATTCCATATTTAATACACAAATACAAAGTCTGTAACTTCAGTCAGTCCTTACAGATCTTCCACAACTTTCCAATTTTTGTTCCACATACTATTGCTTCGGATGTCCAAGCACTTCTTGGATGGGACAAAGACTACTTTCTAAAGACAAACACTGCTTTCCAAAATAACTAAAATATATAGAAATAAAATTGGACTTCACTTTTTAGTTTCCACTCATCATATCAAGATGAACTTAATCCTGCTTCCATTCAGGCCAAGGCAGGAAAGAAGCCTCCTTTGACATGAAACTTCTGCACAGCAGGTACCTTTTTCCTTGCTGTTCAAATGACTTTGCATATAAAAAGGCCAGGTTTTTGCCTTGTTCTACTCAAGTGTTCAGAATGCTACTCACATGTTTTATCTTTGTATCAAAGGTACTTCTGCTGGAGCTAGATCTACAAGTGAGGTGCTTCACTATTTGTTTGCAGGCTTCGGTCTTCCCAGAACCACTTTCTCCACTGTAAAATTACAAGAAAAGAAAGAGAAGGTGAAATGATTGGTTATTTTCACATCTGAGATATTATTTATGCTTTCTGCTATTTGTGCTGGAATGGATTTAAGATATCTCAGTCAAACACTCATTTGAAATAACAGAAGGTTTATGGATGGCAAAAACTCATCAAGAACACATAGGAGATAGACTGGCTTACTATAGTGACACGGTCTCTCAGAGCTGTCTGACTGTGCTGACTTGTACCACAAGCCAAACCAACCAAATCTAAAGCCATTTTGGAGGTATTTACAGCAGAGTTTTTATCTCTTCCTTTATCATCTGACCAGTAAAGGATTCTGCTTACACTGTCCAGTTCTTTGCAGATGGGGAAATACTACTGTGTTAATCACAGGAGTCAGAAAGAAAAAAAAAAGTAAAGCATTAGGAAGAAGAGAAAGGAAAGAAAAATGAAGAAAAAATGAAATGAAAAGATTATTTAAGAGTTAGCTGCCTGATAAGGTGCATTCCTAGGTGTCAGGAGGGATTTCTCATTAGTATATGTGATGTATCAGGCTGCTTTTAAGTATGTCATCCTTTAGTAACAAGCTGGAGGCTGTCCCTGAACTTCAAACTCCTGCTGTTATCTGTAGGAGGTTTGTAGTCCAAGGTTTGCAACCTGGGTATATGATACACAAAGCCTTCAATTAATAGGTCATAAAGCCATATTTAAACCAGGTCTTAAAACAAATCACTTGAAATCAAGGTCATCACCATAGCAAAACTGAAACTAGCATCTCTACAGGATTGACCAGATGCTCCATAAGCGCACTATACATTGCTCGATCTTCAGCTTCTGACTTCCTACAACAATTCATTTCATGTTAGATCGTATTTGATGTCACTCTCAAGCATGGATTCCCTTTGTGAATATTAATATTACAAAGCTGCCTGCCTGTTTTCTTCAGTAGTAGCATTAGTTTTCTGCCTTTATAATGGCTGTGTCCAAATTCTGTGTTCTTTTATACTGTCACAGAAACAGGAGAAGAAAAAATGTGACACAAGGGCATTAGTACTGTGATGCTCCTCCCCTAATGACATTTCATACTTCTGCAAATTACAGACCTCTTGCCTGTAGTATGCAGAAAGTCTGTAAGCTTGCATACAGATATCTACATATCTTGAATCACACCTCCTACTGCTCACTCACATGAGCCAGTCCACTGACACCTGGGTGCCATGATACGAAACAATTTTATCCCTACCCAGTACACTTGGACCAAAATCACAGCTGCAACCTGCTATCATCATATCACAGTTACCGGCAAGATTGGCAACAATGATTCATCAATTATTTCAGCTTACACAGAATTTCTTTGCACTTAAAATATCTCAGAAATTTATCGGTCACAGCTACACATGATGTCACTGAGCACAAGTGCTCATATGTTTGAAAATCAGATCTCTAACAGCCCACACCTTGTCCAATGCATACTGCCCTTTATACTCATTGGTAGATAACTGTATCATTCTGATATTCGCATTATTTATTTCTGAATTCAGATTGTTTCCTTAACTGGATCATTACTGTTTAGTAAATGTCAATTCCAATGTAAATTAATCATATAAATCGTGTGCTTGGGGAAAATTGTGACAAAATATAGAAGGAAGGAGCTACCTAGCATTCCAGATCACAGAACTGGCAGAGTTTTACTGGCCCTGTTTCATTTACAGTTCTGACCAATTCTGCAGTGATATTTAAAATAAACAAAGACTACTCTTGTGCTACTTGGATTACAATCAGAAATGCTGGAAAACTTCCAACGGAATTTGTTTCATATAAGATTCCTAGCAGTTATAAAGGAAGATTCAGATCAGATATATTTGCTACACTGTATGAACTTCTGAAGCCAGGCCCTCAACATTCCACTCCCAAGCATGCACGTTATTAATACAGATTCCATTTCTGATAGCAGCGTGTATCCAGGGAAAAGAGAGAAACCTTTTGGAAGGCCAGAATAATTTCTTCTCAGCATGGTACCACAGCAAAACACTGGGTCCTGCTCTATGTCTGAGGTTCCTAGTCTTGAAATATATGCGTACGAGTAACATTGCTAAACATAAAATAAATAAATACCTCTGCATGTTAGTGGGAAATTATATTTGTAAAGTAAACTATATTGAAAAGTGTATTTCTAAACAATTTTATATTATAAGTAAGATGATCAAACTGTAGTGCCACAGCTCACTGCAACTGCAGTACAATGAATTAGAATTTAAAAATTGCAAAGTATTAACCTGAGCAGAGTACATGTGGTGATGCTAACCTGAGGAAATCAAAAGCTGTCAAGTCAGCCCACTTTAAAAGATGAAGATTTCTCAGTCCCAGGTTATTGGGCTTATAAATGTGGTTTATTTCAGAATAAAATCTCTGGATATTGACATTCCTGTCTCCTAACTTTTATACAACAATTCATTACATATATTCCTTAAGGCTTGTTGTTCTGTTTTAAATCACCAAATTAGCCATTAGCATCTCGTAAACCACTGGCTTGATTGACTGAAGATCCTTAGCTTTTAACAAGCTTATAAACTATGCTTAGACTTCCCAGACAGCTCTGACTTATCTTGTCGGTGGTTAATGCATTTTCATATCCTGTAGGGCAGGAACAAAATCCAGTCAATTATGAAAAGTCTATCTATTGACTATTTAAAATTAAAAATAAATAAAAATAAAAATAAATAAAATAAAAGTAAAATTAAAAATAAAATTAAAAATAAAATATAAAAATCTATTGACTATTTAAAATATCTTTATTTTATTTGATATATTCATAAAAAGTATATTCACAGCTAGCTCTTGGTGTTAAGCATACATCAATGGCATAGGCTTACTGTAAACTAAAAGTAATGATGAATTACTGGTAGTAATCTCTTCAATAACTTGGACATATCTATTCTATTATATCTTTTCTATTGTAAAATAGAAACTTGATGCCAGTGAGTGGACATTTGTGAAGTGTCCAAACAGCAATAATAATAATAAAAATATTTAACACTGTAGCTCCATGGAGGAAGTTAAGAGTAAAGCTTCAGAATACAAGAAAATAAGTGAAGTAGAAAGACACAAAGAAGGCGAGGAGAAAAAATGATTAATGGGTATGAAATGTCCTAAGCACTTAAAATGGACCTCTTACAGGACAGTAACTATGAGCAGCACCACATACAGTAAGTATAACTGCTTGGGTCTGAATGACCCAAGTTCACTCACTGATGTGAATAAGCAGAGATTTAAGCAAGTTCATCATAAGGGATTTGGGTAAAGAGATGCCAAACTCCTGGTTCAGTCAGTATTAAGCATGAAATAAATAGCACTGTGAGACTCTGCCCAGAAACTATGAACCTATTCTGAACACACACTTGGGCTGAAAACTGAAGTAGTACTTGAAGTCTAGTGGTGATTTCAGAACGATGGCTTTGGACATAACTCTGTTTCAGTCAACTGCAGCAGTCTTTACCTCTAATCGCTATTATCCCCTGTGAAAACATGGCGGGCAAAAATGACTAGACTAAGAAGAACAGTATCATTAAGGGTTATGCTGTATGCAGAATTCATTAGCGCGCTGTATGTGTGCAATAAAAGAGTAATTCATGAATCATTAACAACGGCCACTACATTGATGGAAAGTTTCTTTTCATAATTAAGCTTTGGCAGAAAAAAGAATGAACTGACAAACATCGCTAATAGAAAATAAACTTTATCTCTCCAGAATAAAGAAGCTTGGTGAAGATGACATGACTTACATGCATAAGGGCATATTTTCTGAAACTCTTTCTAGTCTTCTTGAGAAGAAGACTATCCGGGTAACTGGATATACTGAATATAATAGTCTTCTATAAAGAAATTATTATTATTATTATTTTTCCTTAAAAACAAACTATGAATTTTCAGGAAAGATTTAGGAGACAGTTATAGATACTGCCATCAGTTATGTGGTAGCTTATATTTAAACAGAACATATTTTGAGAACTGCACATGAAAATAATCAATTAACGTTGGCATGATACTATTTCTCACTGCTCCATATCACATCATAACAACGTAACATGCACATCAAAATAGCAGACTCATCTCACAGTAAAATTTATTACAATAGAAGTAAAGCATCATGTTTATAAAATCTACTAACAAGTTACGTATAGTATAATTTTATATCATTAGAAGAAAAGTAGACTTAAAAATAAATATAAATTAGGAGTTTATTCTATATTTGCATCACTTCATTTGCATCCAATTGCAATAGAAGGCAAAAGTATCATCTCCGTGAGCACTTTCCAGAGTACTTGTGTGTCAAAAATAGCATCTCTTGTAATTATCAAGGGAACTTCATTCTGAGTTTTTTAATTCCACAGGAATAATCAATTTTCACTGGATTTACTGCTAATAAAACCAAACAAATCTAGCATCCTTCTGATTTAGTGTGGCTATTTGCCTATGTGGCATTCTATGAACTATTTAGACTAAGCCAAAACCAGTGGGCTCTGCTGGTCCTGCTGTGGACTTAATGTATGAGCTTCAAATACAGACATAAGTCCATATCCACACAAACAGAAACAAATAAAACTATATATATAATTGCTGTTATGTTTTCACTGTTACTGTTATTACTTTACAACGCTATGGTTAGCAGCTCTTGTTAACTACTTCTAGAATTACAGGTAGTTCAAGAGCAATTGTTAATTTCTCTCAAATAGTTCAACTTCATGATTGAGCAGGTACACCAAATTTGCCACACTCTTAGGTAGGCTGAAGGAAGAAAAGGGAGGGCAGCAGATTCACAGATATAGGGAGCCAAGGGAATTCAAAGATTCACTGTAATAAAAGCAGTGCATTTGGATGAACCTCTGTTTTACTGGTCATTTTTAATACTTTTATTTACAGTCTTGAATGTATTTATCATTGGAACAACACCATAAATTACATGAAGTGCCCTACACTGAAGAGGGAGGGCTAAATAACAAGCACAGGGTTTCACTGAGGCAGAGTGGAAGCTCCAATACAGGTGCATCAACTCAGAGGTTTACACTTCTGTAAAGGACTTCTCTTTTTATTTTCATTAGATCTTATTTCTAATTCTTTTCCATGTAATATTAGCAATGCACACAATAGCTTTGAATTCTTTATCATTAATTCTTTGTTTGTAATTAGATCCAGTTGGATGGAGTGGCAAATTCCCAAGAAAATTTATTAACTTGAGATGTAATTAAATCTTTTTCAGTTCTGTTCTGCTCTAATGTATGATATAGAGGTCAGTACACAGAAAGAAATCAGTTTGTGGAAAAAATGAAATGGAAATCTTAAGTAGTGAGTCCTGGGGGAAACAGCTGAAAGGCAAAAGTAGTAAAACAGTTAATAGAAAGATAAAATTTCACCTGAGGATAAAGCACTGGGGACGCTGCTCCTGGAACAGCATGTGGTAAGCTCTTTCAGCACAGGAAAATATATGAGGGGGAAGTGTGGAACACAGTTTTCCAGAGTTGCTTAAATAAAGCTGGGTGACCTGAAAAAAATGTAAATTAAAACAATCAATATATTTCAAATTGTGTTTCATCCCTCCCACACCCCTCACCCCCACCTCCTTGATACCAGGTCTTCGTAAAGCGCTCCATATGCATAATGAGAAGAATCTCTGTA
Organism: Perdix hodgsoniae; assembly: GCA_035772895.1. Lineage (NCBI taxonomy): Eukaryota > Metazoa > Chordata > Aves > Galliformes > Phasianidae > Perdix > Perdix hodgsoniae. The sequence goes on from JAPSGF010000077.1 coordinate 1,707,764, forward strand.
CGTATATATGGCACTCCTTAAGTACCATATGGTACCTGTAAAGAGTTTAACTTTAAAAATAAACAGAGCTGTTAAGTATAAAAGTGCTAATTAAGCTACAAAATTAAACTGAATTATGGCACTCCACAGTGCTCCTTTTTGAACTGAGTAAAACAACATGATCTGAAAAACCTTCACACTCTTACTGTCACTGCATAATGTTTGCAAGGTTAGACATTTTACTAATGGACTTAAAAGAATACACACATTTGCTCTACTCTGGTGATTAAACTACTCAAACATGACACAAGATGACCATAGGAATCACTGTTTCTACAAACATTTACTATGTCATCTCAAAAATGGTGTCTGTTACGTTTCTTGTAGTGCTACTATAGTAGTAAAGAGCATTTCAGTGTAAAAATGCGTTAATACTATCATCTAACAACTATATCAAATGAAGCAGAGTATATTAATGCATGACACTATTTTATCCCAGTGTGAAAAACTGATTACAAAATGATTTGTTTTAGTAGCTTGTTGGAACTGAGAGTGGAAGGTCAACATCAAATTGCCAAGTTATGACAAATGAATATAAAAGGAAGAAAATCTGAGATGTTGTTATTGAATAATATACATGATCATTTTTTCATTGCTTCATCGGGGATTTAAAAATTATGTCAAGGCTAATGTACTTGAATTCTTTTTCTTTAGCTTTTTCTTGATACACAGCTTAAGCAAAATATACAATGACAGGAAAAATATAATCATACAACACCCTACGGCTTATGCATGAATTCTATTTATAGAAACTAAATTTAGATTTCATACTTGAAATCTGCTGCTATTACCATCAAACGTCACAGATCTATTGATACACACAAAGCTTCATGATGCAGCAAGCAAACACAGATTAATTTGCTTACCAGATTTCGAGCAATTTATAATCCTTGTTAAACTAAATAAATATATTTTAGTGTACCTAATACAGCAAGGGACCTGAATTCATTGCAATTACAAGAAAATAATGAGCGTGGGATGGGAATTAAAAATGAAAAATCAACAGTCATGCACACACTGTCTCTGGAATGTCTCACTGAGGACAAAACAGAGACCAAGCCATCTATATTTATGGCATTCATAACAATCTACAAAGTCTACTTAATTTAGTACTGATGTCCGTACACTGACATGATAAATTCCCTGTAAGCAACTAGTTCATTTCATAAGTGAAAAACAAGAAAGCTAAGGGTCCTAGCAAAGAAAAAGAAACTTCAGAAACACTTCTTAAGTAGCTCTGTGCAGCTGACAGTGCACACACAGACTCATGTTTGCCCCTACGCTACCTGTGCCCAACACACACAATATCTGTGCGACTGCCCCAGCATTCTCTAAGCTCAAAACAAGCACTCTGCATTTCCTGCCTATGCAGTGCCTGAACTGAATGGCCTGATATGGAGCTCAGGCAGCAAGTCTGAGCCTTCCAGCACCTCTCAAGGTTTTCATCTTCATAACCGTATTTTTAGCAAGCTGTGAATCCAAGCAATCATTGCATAAAGCATGGCCATCTCTTCCTGCAAGTTTGGAAGGGGCAGAAGCCACCAATGTCACGTTGCACATCAGGAACCACATTTTAACTATTGTGCATGCTACCACTCACAAAACATTAGCAAGGTGGCTGTTATACAAATAAGACATAGATAACAAAAAGATAGTGGTATCGTAGAAGAAATTCAAAAATTTTTGCTAATTATTTAAACTAAGATGCTCTCAACATAAGAAAGGGCATGTACATCAGTTAATTACGGAGGTCTGGCCTGTTAATTAATTATAAGAATTCACTGAAAAAGTTCACACTATAACATCTTAAAGTCAGAATGCTTACCATGGTGGAATAGATGGGAAGTTCTTTAAATGGGTTAACAAGCAGCAATTTATCACCAATGTAGGTCTGAAGAAAAAAAAACAGCAACAAAGGAAGTGAGGCACATCACATAATTGCTTACTTAAGAAATAAATTAATTCTTAAGAAGTCTAATGTTTTTCTTCCAGAAAAGACTTTTCACAAAGCATCTTAAGTCTAGCTATCAACACATTAAATATAATTTGAGAATTCAGTGCTTCTAAATTCTTGCTAAATTTACAATTCAGATAGCATTAATTACTCTTTTTTTAATAAAACAGAATTCTTTATAATGGAAAATTATGCACAGAAAAAATGCACTGCATAACTTATGTTATTTGAAAGTTACTTTGCAAATCCACTATCTGTTAAATTACAAGAATGTGACACAGCTAACACATAAACAAGTTTCTCAAGCAAATTCATGGGTTCAACATCAGAATTCAGAAATGCTATATTCATTACACAGATACATTAAAATAGGTTTCTTGTGGGATAAGACAGCAATGGATACGTATATTACAAGTTACATATGTGCATGAATATGCACAAGCAGATGAAAAAAGAGATAGCTATATTAAAAGTAAAAGCAAATCATCCGCTGATTGCAAAGGTTCTGAGATTTCACTATTTCAAGTTTAAAAACTCATATTTGAAAGATGTACTTAATTAGAAGGTTGTAGGCCACCCTCGCTGCTGTACTTCTCACTCCATTTAAGTAGCTGTTGCTGTATCACACTCTTACAATGCAAAAATTTCAGATCTATGTCTCCAAAGAAGCGTGACAGTAAATTATTATATGAACAGTCTCCACTGTGCTATCTTTTGCAAAAATGAAATATTTTTATTTTGGGAGAAGGAAAATATTGCCTTCTGTAGAAAATATACTTTTCTTCCTTCTGAAATGTAGTAATTTATTTCCTTTCTCTCCCCAAGCTTAACTTCAGAGCTGGGTTTTCCTGTGGAATGGAACTTTATTACACACCTTGAAACTTGAAATAAGAAGTCTTTGATGTTAAGGAGAATTTCCATATTTCACATTAATATGCCACGCAACTGCTTAATACATCAGAAATAAGTTATGAATAAGATAAGAACAGAGATAGCAAAATTTTCAAATGTGGATTTTTCTTCAGAAGTACAACTATATGCCTCCCATATTTAATATGGCTTTGACCAGAAAATTCGCATTACGATTTTTTAATTTTTTGTATCTAGATGATTTAGGATATAGAGAATGATTTATTTAATACAGGAAGAGACTATGAGTAATTAAAACTTCCATGATTATGTCTTATATTTTTTCTAAGTTTCTAGCAATCATATGCTCTTTCAAATTTAAGTTAGCATAATATTATAAGATGGAGGGATCTCCAAACAGTTTAAGAGGGAAAGATTATACATGCCTATCTATTTTTTTTCAGTACGGACATTCAGTGAAATAAATACACTGGTTCTATCTGAGCCTATTTAAAGTATCATTCCATTTTTTACATCTGTTTTTTTTTTTCTTTACAAACTCTAGAAATTGCAGGGCTTACACGCACATATGTCCTCACCCATTCAAATACTAATTACAAGTACTGTCCAATAGTAGTAAAAATAATTCTACAAGTTTGATCTTATTTTCTCCTGCTGAAAGCTTACTGTTGATAAGTTGATAGTAACTCACATATATCTGATTATTATTGAAACGCTTCTGAATCTCATAAAGTAGGCTGCTGTCTGTTAGCTCACTCAGGGAAGCCAAGTCATCATTTGGAGCTGGAGGCATAAGCTTGATCTAGAAAACACAAGTTACACAGGGAAATAAAGCAATTACACAGCCAATCATTTTGTACTTTAATGTTCTAACATAAAGCATAAGCTTAGTTCACTAGAATTTGTGTACGCTGCTATAGGCAGCCATATGTCATTCCTCCCATACAATTAAATGCAAGAGAAGTACATCAAAAACAATTAGGATTGATAAGTATAACTCTTTGAGTTTGAACATAGACTGCCTACTTGAGTGCCATGGATTCTCCCTAAACACATACAGATTTCCAGCTCAATAGCAGTTCACTGAACATTTATGGCAGATCAATGCTATGTGTACATGTAAACTGTTTACTGCCTAATATTTAGCAAATCTTTCATATTACTCTACATCATAAAGGATTTAAAATTCTACTAGAATTCAGTAGAATAGAAGGAAGCTAATAAAAAGTGGAAATCATATCATGAAAGAGATTGAAACATTCAGTAGCCAAAACTGGTGAATTAAATAAGTCTTGTAGTTCAGAGATGACAAATATAAGCCCTGCAAGGTAAAGCAAAAAATTAGAAAACAATAAATATCAGCCAACAGAATTGGAGACAGAAGAAAAAAAGTCCATGAGGTGGGGAAATTTGATTAAAGCCAAAATAAACACTGATACATTGAGTCAAGTGCTTATAGATTATGATCTACACTTACAGTTTAGCTTAATTCTTTTCTTTACGCTAAAGAAATAAATTTTTGAACATCAAGAGAATACCTAGAAACAGAAAATCCTCATGTGAATGACAACAGAATGATATGATCCATTTGTTTTGAGTTTATTAAAATACTCTGCAGTGCCTATTTTGAGTATAAATGATGAAGATGTTCAGAAGCAGCAGGCAGACTGAGAGATTTTGGTGGGAACATGGAGTGCACTTCTGGTAAGGAGCAGACCCCGATGACTATGGATGCTGGTGTTTAATATTGACACAATCTGATCCTAAATTACTTAGTTCACTTCGTTTTTATAGGCTTAAGATATAGCCCAGAAATCTGGGTTTTCTTCCTACATCTGTCAGAGCTGCTCTGATTGATACTGCTGAAGAATTTCATCTAACAATCTCACTTCATCTTAGTACTTCAAGATTCTTGAAACCTATATGCAAATACAAACTTAGCGCTTTGGTCCAAACAAATTATTTAACCTAACAATGGTAGTATTGAATATCAGCATCAAAATATTCACTCAATGGTGATTGCTTACTCTTCTCTCTTCCCAGGAAGAGACAAATGATGCACACCAAATATCACTGCCAAAGAACTATTTGCCCATTCACCCACTCTTTTTCATCCACCTTTAGTTCTAAATAATGAGACATCAGCTTAATCATCATACAAGCTAAATAAACTGCAAAATACAGCCAAAGTAAAGAAAAAACAGATAGCATGTATGAAGCTATCTTTCCTCTGTGAGGAGCAGTATCTATAAGCAGCAGTTGCAATCCCTAGCTCCTACTACATTCCATAGCCTTGCAGCACTTTTCATCTGTGCAGGGCACAGTTCTGCTCTTTCCTCTACTTCAAGTGCTATGGCTATGAGGTTTTCTTTTTCTTTTAATAGTTCTGTGATGGATATTTTCGTTACAATACTGCAGACTTTGGCAAGCTTCCATTCAGGGAACTGATATAGTGCTTGGAAAAATGTGGGAACCTCTGCTCCTGTCTTCAGTTACTTTCTTACTATTCATCTAAAGACAAATACATTTGGTAAAAGATAATGCCTAAAACAATCTTTGAGGTAACAAAAGTAAATGTATGAGGTATCTCCTCATAGACATCTTTCCTTTATCAGCTCTACAAACAGGCAATAAATGTTGACTACTAAAACAGTGCATGTAAACCTCATCTGCTTGTAACAGTATGAATATTAGCAAAGGATTTTTAAATGTTTTTCCATTCATCCACTGAAACATGAAAGGCAGACATCTAATCATCGTTCCATCTGCAACAGATGCTGAACTAAGCAAACTAGTAACCCATAAAAAATGTAAGGCAAATGCACATTAGAACAGCATTCCTATAACAGTCTGAAAAGATCAAGCAAAGACTCTTCTTTCCCTGTTCTCCAACTTTTCAGCCAATATTAATATTATCTCTTACACCCCAAGATTTTCAATTAAAGATTAAGCAGCAAGGTAGCTAACACCATCAGGAAGGGAAGAAAAAGGAGAGGGGAGGAGAGGGGAGGGGAGGGGAGGGGAGGAGAAGGTGGGGAATTTAACAGCCCTCATTTTTCTGGTTCAATCTTTTTCAGAAGAGATCTACATTGAAATGGTTATTTGTTACTATGACTAATCTTCATTTTGTGATCTATTTGGGAAATGACAACTTTCTTCTTACAATATGTGTGTTCTATCCAGGCTTGGAAAGAAGAATATGAGTTTGCCACATGCGGAGTCTTTTACAGTGAAGGGGGTAGTGAGGCACTGCAGCAGGCTGCCCAGAGTGTGGTGGATGCCCCACCTCTGGAGACTTTCAAGATGAGCCTGGATCAGACTGTATTCTTGTTCATTATAAGGAAGTTGAACTAGATCACCTTTAAGGGTCCCTTTCGACTCTAAGGATTCTATGATTCTTTTGTCACATAGAAGAAGACATCAATTCTTGCTTTTTTTTTTTGCTTCCCCCCCCCCATCCTATTACCATGGCGGTTGGATGTAAGACTGGCTGGAAAAAGGAATTCCCCTTGGCATTTTGATAATGCACGTTGGAACAGAACAAAATTAACAAAAGAATAGCAAAATCCTTTTAAAATCTCCTTATAGTTTCTCGTAGAGAGTCAGCAGATGAAAGACAGAATCCTACGTCCTTCTTCCCTTACCAACATATTCACCAAGTTTGCAGCAACTAAATCAACATTTAATATGCTTCCTTAAGTCCTGTCAAGACACAGAACTCCTGTGCTGTGAAGTATGTTTCACTCAATCTACCTTTTGAAGTTCTCATTTCATATAAAGATCAAATCTCTGCTAGGCTAGAAACAATTGCCTTTATTTGTAAATAAAAAAAAGAGGGTTGGATTAGAGCATCAGACTGAGGTTTCTTCTGTAAAATTAACACACTTCCTTCTTGGCCCATTCCAGTCTGCGCTTAGTCAGATAATGCACAGATATCATTCAGGTATGCTGTCAACATTCTTTGCCAGTAGGCTGTTTGGTCACAGACCCATCTTTTGAGGGAGAAAAGATGGATGTAAACTGACAATTCTCACATGGCTCTAGGTGAAAAAACAGGCTCGTGCTTCTTTTTTTTCATAATATAGGTAACAGCCAAAGATGCTGACTCTTCAGGTTAATGTTTAGAAATGTAAAGCACTCAGTTAAACTCCTGGATGTGTAAGGTAACACAAGTCTTTTACTATCGACATGTTTTTCTACAACCTTTGGGGTTTGGTGACCATATATTTTGTAACAGAGTCTTTGCATCAAAATACATAGTTCAGTGAGCAGGAATATCACACAAACTGTAAACTGAGGTGAGAATGACAAATAAGAAACACTCGATACAGTAAATTCACAAACAATTTGACTTGATCATGAATATCATTTTCATCATTATAAACCTTTTTGCAGACATCTACAAATTCATTCTTATCATCCACTTTTTTGAGCATACAGATAACTTTTCTCTACTTTTTTATCTTGGTGCATTTATCTGGCTATCTTACTCCATGATGCATATTTTACAAAACAGTCAGTGGAGTAAAATAGTCATAAATAAGTTCTATGCAACTATGCCTTAGGAAGCTATTAATTTTGAGATTTTCCTAATGCTAACAAAGACTACTATTTACTCATTTAAATGACATTCACTTAGCAATATTTGTTAACTGCTCAGATAACTATCTCTAATCATTTTTAATTTTTAATTACTTGTGATATAAAGTAAGTAAAGCATTATAGGTTTTACATATCAAGCTGTGATATACATAGCTGTCCCTTGTGTATCTATAGGTGACACTAAAACAATAAAAAGGGCATCAGAAGTTACCATCACAGATTTCAGGAGAAATCTCAACAGAGGAAAGGAAATATCACTCCTATTTTTAAGAAATGGAGAAAGCAAGAGCCATGGATCAGGCACGTGAGCCTCACATCAGAATGTATCTTGAAGTAGATTCTCACAGAAGGCATGCTTAGACACATGTGAGACAGGATATGATCCAAGACAGCCAGCATGGCCTGTCCAAAGATCATGTCTGATCAACCTGGTGGCTTTCCATGACAGAGTGATAGCATGGGTGGACAAAAGAAGGGCAACTGGTTTCATCTAGCTGAACTTCTGTAAGGCTTTTGACACAGTCCTGCACCACATCCTTATCTCTAAATTGGAGAAATGTGGATTTGATGGATGGAGTAGGTAGATAAAGAGTTGATTGGAAGGTCACAACCAAACAGTTTTGGTCAATGGCTCTACATCCATGTGGAGGGCAGTCATGTGGAGGTTTACCCTGGGGGTCTGCCCTGGGACCAGTATTCTTCAACACCATTATCAATGATCCACATTGTAGGACTGAGTACACCTTCCGCAAGTTTGCTGATGACAGAAAGCTCAGTGGTACAGCTGGCACAAAAGAAGAAAGGGATGCCATCCAGAAGGACCTGGACAGGCTTGAAAAGTGGAGCCACCTGAACCTAACGAGGTTCAAGAAGGCCAAGTACAAAGTGTTGCATTTGGGTCAGGAAATCCCAGATATGTATACAAACTGCAATTAGAACTCAGAGAGCAGCCCTGTCAAGAAGGGGTGCTGGTAGGCAAAAAGCTGAACATAAGCCAGCGGTGTGCACTTGCCGATCAAAAGGCCAATCATATCCTGGGCTGCATCAAAGAAGGGGTGGCTAATAGAGAGAGGGAGGTGATTGTCTCCTTCCACTATGTCCATCTCAGGCCCCCTCTGAAGTACTGCATCCAGGCCTGGAGCCCTCAGCACAAGAAAGATGTAAAGCTGTTGGAGCAGGTTCAGAGAAGGGCCATGAAGATGATCAAAGGGCCAGAGCACTTCTCTTTATGAAATAAATAAATAAATAAATAAAATTGGGAAAGGTGGACTTATTTAGCTTAGAGAAGAGAAGGCTCTGGAGAGACCAGTATTTGAGGAGAACTTATAAACAGGGGAGATACTGACTTTTTACATTATCTGATACTGATAGGACAAGGGGCAATGGCTTACAACTAAAAGAAAGGAGATTCAGGTTACACGTTAAACAGAATTTTTTTACAATAAGAGTGGTGAGTCACTGGCACAGACTGTCCATAGAATCTCTGCATTCCCCATCCCTGGAGGCACTGAAGGCCAGGTTGGATGGTGTACTGGGCAGCCTGAGCTGGTGGGGGGCAGCCCTGCCCACTGTAGGGAGTTGAAACTAGATAATCTTTAAGGTTCTTGTCAAGCCATTCTATGATTCTATTAATAATACTTAAACAAGAACTATAAGGCAAAGATAAAATATTTTAAAGGATCTAATTTAGAAAAAGATAACATGTAATCTATATTTCTTTGCTGAATTAGTACAAGTAGAAAAATATCCTTACAGCTGAGAGGAGAAATTGCCGGCTAGACTAAAATTTTGGAAATTACTCATACTTTTTTCTTTGTTTGGCAACGCAGACTTTGAAATTACATATGATCAAAGAACACACCTTGGAAAAAGTAAAAGCTAACACAATCTAAGAAATACCTAAAATGCTGTATAAATGTAGTCATTTGATCACCATCTCATTTACTTCATGCAATAAAAATCTTGCTTCGTGAGAAATAATATTTTGTTAAAATTCTTTTTCATTATTTTCGCAATTAAAAATACCTGAGGCTACATATAAAGCTGTTAGTTTTCTCAAAGCCAAAAAAGTTATGGCCTTTCTCTATTAAAAATGCATGTTTCAGATATAATAAGATGAAATTTTTCTCTCTGATCCTCCAATAAAGGCCTAATCTGCATGCCATATTGCCCAAGAATGTATGATATTTCTGACACAAAGCACTGGAAATATCATGCTGATCTATTTCAATAATATATGAACATAAAATCGAAGCAGTGACTCCACATATCCTACTGAAAAATTAAACAGAACATGATTACTTCGAGCGTAGTTTGTAATGCAACTGGTAAGAATAAAAGATAGTGAAATTCATTACAATTAGTATATCTATGAGGGAGGGGTAGTGGGAAGGATTTGTTCAAAGCTTTCCTTTGGTATAACCACGAAACAAAAATCCTAGTTTCCAAGTTCATTCTGCTGTCATGTCTTTGAATTGACCTACTGTGGGAAGTGGCACAGAAGTATTGATAGACAGGAGTAATATCTTAAGGTCTGCACTGGGACTGATGACTCTAAACATTATCAGTTTCTCAACCTGAGGATCAGCTGTTTCTCTGATCAGCTTCTGCGTATGTTTTACCATAAAATTAAAGTCTAGCCCAGAGGTATTGAAAACTTGAGTACTTTTAGCAAGGTCTGCACAAAAACTGTATCAAAGAAAAGGAAGTACATATATTCTTGTCCAAATTTCTGTTGAACATACAAAAGGAAGTATCAGTTTCAGCAAGACTCAGTTAAGCAACTCCCTCTCCTCCTGTACAACTGTAATAGGGTTCTTACTAAAGCAGTTGGAAGCATTTCTACCATTTCTTCTTTGTTGGATTGACTGTGTTTTTGACACAGGAGTGCACAGTCAGCAAGGCCACAATTGGTATGAAATGAAAACAAGATGTAAGCCAAGTGTAAAGAGTTTTGTGGTATCTTACAGTGGAAGAGACTGAATACGGAACTGCATGCTCCACGGGATTCCAAAACTGAGCACTTTCAGAGACGGACTCATAGGACTGACATATGAATTCACTGATTGATCTCATATGATTAACACAACATTCTTTTGAAACATATTCAAGAAGCGCTGGAATATGAATGCTTCTGCCAAGGCAGGCATAGTTATTATAAACTGAACATGGTTTAAATGAAATCAACATTCTGCTCCTTTGTTATGCTTCAAACGCACAGCAAGTGACTTTAAAAGGAAATCCTTCCTTCCAGCCCCCAGTTCTAAGTAGGTTTTTTTTTTTTTGCAAATGGCTAAATGCTTCTGGAATACGTGTTTCCCAAATACATACAACAAAATATAAAGCCTCCCCAGAAAATAATACTTAGGTTCTAAATATTTAAAGTTAGGACATGCCAGATTTATAAGCAGTAGGTAATTGCCTCCTTTTGCGTTCACCCTAGGCACTGAATGAGGCTGTAATCCTGTAAAGTGTGCCTGCATCCTAATATATTAGGACATGACAGGGAGTTTACACTGCAGCTGAAAATCTGGCAATTCCTATCTCTGAATTAGGCACTAATTTTGCAATTTAATATTCCCCAGATATTGTCTTTTGTTTTTTCAGTATCCCAAGTTGTTTTGTTTGTTGTTTTTTTTTTTCCTTTGTAAAACCAAGCTGGACTGGAGCACACTTTGAGAAGCACTAAGACTTGTCCCTCCACTTCTGACAACCACTAATAGGGCCTGAGCAGCTCAGAGCCACTGAGACACCATTCAGGAGCTGGCAGAAGGCAGCTGGTGCCTTTGCAGAGAGAAAGCTCCTTGCAGAGCCAGCATGTGATCAAGGAGACAAAGCTCCACAGTGTAAATCATGTTGCTTTGTGGCAAGGGGAAAAAAAATTACCACCTTCTTCAGCTTCATTAAATTTACAATTTCTAGGCCAAAATAACAGAAATATTTCAGGAATTTGTATGCAATTACCTGTTCAAGTTTGGCTGTACTGTTCATCATGACGTTTTCAGATGCACTGTCTTGAGACTGCTGCTTACACAAACCTTTAGCTGCATCCTTGAACATGGTGTCTTTCTCCAGCAAACTGTCTTGCTTGGCAATTGGTAAAGCCAGGGGATTGCTATGAAGAGAATCAATAAAGCAATTAGATTCCTGTTGAAGATGTCAAATAAACAAAAGATTGACCAATGCAGGTAGCACAAACACAGAAGGTACAATTCAAGGCTGAGACACTAGCATTAGTTCAAGTACAAAAACAGAAATTGGTAATAAAATAAACTGTTCGCCAGGGTGGGTCTGTTCCTAAACAGACACAGAGCAAAAGACTTTGATTTAAAATTCACCTTTATGCAGATCTATTTTGAAGCAGAACTAAGCAAAGCAAACAGAATATGCATGAGCCTCTATTTGACAGCACTAGGCTGGCAAATCAATAGGCAATTTGAAAACTGAATTGAAAATGCACAATTAATGTACGTAACACTGTTTTGAAAAGTAATGTGTTAAAAATAATTCACTACAGATATTGCCATTGCAGTTAAAAATTAAAATTAAAAAGAAAAAAAAACCATTTAACTTTTCATAATTAGACAACGCCCAAGCTACATTTGATGAATAAAAGTTGTGTTGTATTTGTGGTACTCTTAAAAAAATAAATAAATAAAAAATAAAAATCAAATGAACTCCTGAAATCACTGCCAGTACATAAAATACACTTTATCCACATTTAAATGTAAACATATTTTTATATGCATGGAGATATTTTCCCTACTGATACATGTTTTAAAACCACAGTTTTAAAAAACAATGTCAAAACCTTGGAAGACTTGGCAGTGTTTTACAACCAGAGGAATTAGTGAGGAATCAGCCCAGGAGTGGAGAACACCAACATCATACAAAACAATAGCTTGGCCTCTCATACTGCAAACAAGACAATCTCAAGGAGTATACAGCAAGTCCTTGCTAAAATGTGTATGTAATTTATTATAAAAGTAGATGTGGAGCCGATGTGGGAATAGTGCATTCCACTATAGAATATTCTGTTATTCTGTGAAAATAAACATTTATATTTACTGCTTTGATTCACATAATTTGGCTGTAAATTTGGTCACCAATTGTGATGTAGACAAAAGATCCAAGAGCCAAATATTTTTGCCTTTTGCCTTGCTTTTGAGCCATTATCTAACCTTTTTTTCTGTACAGGAGTTGGTCTGAAAGTAGTGTCTCCTATTTTACTATGCTGGCCCACAATGTAGGAAGCAGGTGGTGGGAGGGCAGTAGAGGTTGAACCTTCCTGCCAATATTCCATTACATGTTGCTGCTGTATGACATGGAAGCAGAGGGGCAGTGTGACAGAATGGCATCTGACATGGAAGTGTATATGAAACAAAGGAAGATCATTCAATGTTTTTTTCCATGTAAAAAAAATGGCACCCTTTGACATCCATCAGGTCTTGCTGAACATTTTTGGAAACCAAACAGTGGATGTGAGCACAGTGCGGCTGTGGGTGGTGTGTGTCAGCAGTGATGACAATGACATGAAAGACAGACACATTCTGGACAGCCACGCACAGCTGTTGCATAATGAAGAGCATCTTGATCAACTCATGCATACAGATTGGCAGATTACAACCAGGGAACTCTGTACACAGCTGAATTTTGGCTTCAATGTGTTGGTAATTATGGTGGCAATGTTGGAATATTGCAAAGTTTGTGCCAGTTGGCTCCCACACATGTTCACACAGGAACAGAAAGAACACCATATGCAAGTTTGTCAGGACCAGTTGAACCAATGGGAAGCTGAAGGTGTCAGTTTCATTGATTGCTGCATTACCAGTGATTAGATACGGTGTCACTACTACGAGACAGAGTCAAAATGGCAGCCCATGGAATGACTGTATGTGAGCTCTCCATCAAAGAAAACATTCAAGATGCAGCCCAAAGCGAGTAAAGTGATGTATGCTGTCTTTTGATATAGGAAAGGGGTGATGCTTCTTGATTTTCTGGAAATTGGACAAATCATCAATTCTGATCACTAGATCATAAAAATGACTAAGTTGAAGGCTTGAACTCCCAGAGTCAGGCCAGAGAAGAAGACAGATTTTCTTTTGCAACGTGATAACACCAGGCCCCATACCAGCAGAAGACTATGGAGCACATTGCCAATCTTGGCTGGACGATCCTACCACACCCACCATGTAGTCTGGATGTGGTATCTTCTGACTTCTATCAATTCAGGCCCAAACTGATGAAAGATGGACTACGTAGATAAATTAAAAAAAAAATCTGTTTAATTTTTCCACTTCTATGCTAACTTTATAACGTATCTTAAAAATACTGTTTTTCAAATTCAGACATAAACTTCTCACTTTACCAAAAACTCCTCAGGTGTTGCTAAAGTGACTTACACTGTAAAATACAGTAAAATGGGCAAAAAATACCTACTGTTTCCACAGATGCCTTTTTTAACAAATATACCATGACTTAAACAGAAGCGTTCCATGTCTTGATTAAAAGAATATCCTTTAAGACATGTGCATCCATGCAAAGCACTTCAAATGCTGGAAATGTTGGCATATTACTCAAATTACAACAAAAAAAAGTGAAAGATTGCAAGAGAGAAAAAGTAGATTAAAAATAATTTCAACTGTTCATTATGCCTCAGGTTCAAGAAGGTAAAGGAAGAGTTAAGCCAAAATGATGTTACATAATAGATCAGAAGAGTTATCTAGGGTAATTGTGTTTGAAAAAGGAAGTACTGTTGGTACTAGCATGTATGACTTGGATAAGATCTTGCATGTTACATGGAAGAACAGTCACTTCAGTTTTTAGGTATACAAGTTACCATGTATGAAATTAATTAATTTGCTTGTTTAGGTAATCTAAGATGGTTTTCTATGAATTTCCATCCTCTGGCATTTTATTGTTTTCTTACAAAAAGGTTTGGGTTACCTTGCACTTCCATGAGTTTAACTGAATGCTTCACATTTCTAAACATTAACCTATGAAGTTAACATCTTTGGCTATCAATTAAATCAATTACTTGGTTTTATCATCAATATTTGAATCAATACTGAAGTTTCAATCTAGGTAGAAAAAACATGCAAAAAGAATTCTATCAAAACAGAGTCTGCAATGGCATTTTCATGTGCTCTTAGAACTTACAGGTTAAATTCAACAGAACTTCTCAGTTCTGTTACTGTAATCCTTCCACTGGCAAATGTAAACTGCATAATATCTGAAAAGTCAGTCTAAAAACTTTTTAAAGTAATATAACATAAACTTCTGAATGGATTAAACACTATAAAAAGAGTGGCAATAAACTAAGTTAAATTCCCCAAGCTGAGTCTGCTGATGGAGACCTGTAAGCGAACTCCCTATCCTTACTCCAGCCCACAAACTTCCTTCTTCCTAATCCTCCTCTTCTCCCCCCGTCCCGCTAAGAGGGAGAAGAGGGGGGAAGGTGGCTGGGGGAGTGCCAGCAGGGGCAGTCCATTCATATCCTTCCCAGTCCACCTCTCCTCAGTCCAACAGACTAAAGTACTCAGTAGCTCCTCTCTAACCCAGTAGAAGAACAAGGAAAAAAGCACTCTAATACTGAAATTGGTGCTTCACAACAGATTCAGGTAGATAAGCTCAGTGCTTCACTAAAAGAAACCAGGTCCACTATCAAGCATACCACAAATATAATAACTCCTATTTTTTATTTTTTTTTAACTGAGTAAAGATACAAACCCTCAATCAGTCTTTTCATTCTTTTCTTCCAGAAATCAATACATTAACGTAATGTAGAACCCATACAATCAGATTTGTTGATAGGGTACATGCTATTTGTAATTGCTTGTTTATCATTTTGCAGTCTCTTTTACAACGTTTTTTTCCACTGAGAGACAGCCACAAAGAAATATGACTACAACATAGACTTAAATTAACTCTTGTGAAACTATCTCATCCATCTAAACACACTTTTTTATGTCAGGAGAGTTGATGGAGTACAGAAATAATATAGGCTAAAGCAACTGTAACTGTGGGCTATTCCTGTGCATTTGTCTTTGCAGCTCTTGTTTAATACACATGACCTGCACAGATTCATCTTCAACCTAGCATGTTACATGCCTGTCTATGTGCTTTAACAGAGCACAAAGGACAGAACTCACTTTCAGCAATAGCCATTGAAAAGGTAAGAATTTGGTTGAACAGTCATCTAGACTGCCTCACTAATGAATCAAGACTAAAAGGCACTCGTGATGATAATTCACTCTATCTTGAGAAAACAGCTATTATTATCTGAAAGAACAACCCTCTGTAAGGTTTTGTTTTTCAATGCTGGGCAAGCACACTACACAGCTGAGATAAATACTGTTTCTAAGCAAAACAGAACTCTGCAGAGAGTATGGAATGGATAACTCGTATTTTCTAGATTTTCAGTAGTGGTATCTGAATCAGGTATGTGCCCAGTGCACCAGTTCTTTTGCCTTTCAAGATCTCTCCTATCTGCAGATTGTTAACTGGCCAGACAGTTCTCTGATACCCACCATGCTGCTAGCAGAACTGAGAGCTACTAAGCACAGAGATCTGCCTCAAGAAGTTTGTAAACCTAGGACTGCTGAAAATCTGCAACATTACTTCAAGCTTACCATATCCTTATATATTTTCCCCCTTGCTATTTCCAATGGACCACTCCCAAAAGGCAGCGCACAGGACTAAAGAGATCTCTGTGGTTTGTCCTATTACCGAATTCCAATGTAGGCTACGTAAGCACCACCAAATTCACTGCAGTCCCACACTGGGACAAAGCCGCTAAGAAATGCAACAGCGGTTAATCTGCTCACTTTCATAAATAAATCCATCTCCATTATTTTTCCATTCAATGTCCTTTGCTTTTCTAAAACTTACAGTGAAGTTTATCACCCATGGCAGTTTTATATAACTGTCATATGAAGACTTTCATTTAGAAAGTCCTCAAAAAAAGAGCTCTTGTATTTTGGGAATGAAAGTGTGGAGAAGGAATATTCTCAGACTGCTTTTATCATGGTCAAACCACACATTTTAAAAGTTCGTGTGTTTTAGCATTAAAGAACAGTGTCCAGTACAAAATGTAGCAAAAACTTCTAGAATATAAAACACTGGAAAAGAAAAATGGGTGACACATTATCCAGACATAAGAATGATAAAAAAGTGACGGAAGCCTCTAAAACCTGAAAAAAAAATTAGCCTGTTAGGCAACATTGCAGAAGTAACCTATGTACTTTCTACTTCTGATATTACTTCTATCAATACTTAAAAATATGTTTTTTCATTATGTTTGAGAATCCTTTGTTTTTTAACTCAAAATTCATACTTCATTTTATAACAACTGCTTACTCCTATCAGATTTCATTGTGTTCCAAATATGTTCTGCAGACTGCAAATTATAATTGATAAAAATGAAAATAAATATATCTTCACTTTCTGTCTGTATATAGTTTGAGATGTTTATTTTTTCTCAATATCCCATGGTTGGTCCCAAAACAAACAAACAAACAAAAAAAATTATACAGTATTTTACAGCCTCATGTTACTAAAATGCTTCAACTACACAGCAACAATATGGCAACTGTGTTGCATATAAAGAAATTGTCTGTACCTTACAAAACTCTGATGGATTACGGTATATGGAAAGTAGAATTTGAGAAATTGACAACATGCTCTACCATAAAACTACCATATGCTATTTTACATCTCTTTTACATCTCTTTTTTACTTATGCATGGCAATCTTTTCCCAAGATTTACTCAATTTTTTCGCAAGAAAATTAAATAAGTTCAAAATTTAAAATTTAAGATACAAATTGACTCTTTGAATGCATTGTGAAATTCAACTTAATTACACTTGATAATATACACAGTATAAATCTAACTACAAACCTATAGCTATTTGTGGCCATATCAATTTTACCTGTGATTTTTACTTTCAGGTCTTTTCCCTGCTTCATTCATAGGTATTGGTAGCTTTACTACACTATTCTCATCTATCTTAATAAAAGGTTTGTTGGATCCATAGTATTAAACTAATAATTCTGCTGAAGTTAATGACAAATGATTTTACTGGCAATCATAACCATGCATTTTACTACTCATAGAATTAAGACTGAATTTACATTTTTAGAATTAAGGTTGAGAAGAAGAAAGGGAAAGGGGTAAAGGGGAAAAAATGAAAAAGGGGGGAAAAGGAAAAATGGGAATAAGGAAGAAAATAAAAGATTTGGTAAATTTCCAAAATGAAAAACTCTGTCCATCAAATCACACAGAATTACAGAATGGCTGAGGTTGGCAGAGACCTCTGTAGAGGTGATCTTGTCCAACAACCCTGTTCAATTAGGGCCACATGTATCGGGATGACCAAGGCCATGTCCAGTCAGGTTTATCTCCAACAACACAGACAGGATGCATCACTCTTATCAGAAACACTTACAGTTTATTGGAAAGTGTGGGCAGATCATGGATGATCTCTTCATAAGGCTCTTCTTGAGATAAAGTAGGAATGGATAAAGGGTCTTTCATTTTTTCCTCCCAAACAATTTCAGCCTTCAGAAGCATTTCCTCAATAAACTCAGAAGCTGCAATATCTAAGACGTTGGAACATCAAGATATCAGACAAAAAGAACAAGTAGTACAGAAAAGCTCCTTTCAATTCAACTCTCCAGATCAAATTAAGATTAAGCTGGCTAGATAAGTATTTTGTTAAAATGAAAAGGATTGCTGATACTGATCATAAAATAATATTTGAAATATATAAGTGAATGAATTTGGTATGAAACTAAGCTGTTATGTGCAAAACCTCAAAACCTATTTGTGTGGTGAACTTAAGTATTTATTTAACAAGTCCAAGGACATCAGGAGAAACAACGAAACTCTTTCACCTATGTACTTCAATGAAAATACACTCAAATTCTTTTCAAATCTATTTCTACAAACAAGATTTATGTACAGAAGCGCTGAAACGAGTTGTGATTGCAGACCAGAAATACAATTAACTCAGTTGTATCTAATGCATACTAAATGTGTTTAGCCAGCTGTATTATTAGGTGATCTCAGTTTAGTCCTTAGTATTTAATAAAAACTGTCATGTATGTAAATACAAACAACTTCCATGAGTTTTTTTTAAGTCCCCTCGCAGTACACCTGTGTGTAGATAGATGTGTAGATAGCACATCATTTGAAGCATGACTTAAACTATTTTATTATGCAAAGGAAGTTTCTCCTACTAATCTGACAGAAAGAAAATACAGCTCTCTACCTTACTAGGTTCCACCTTCAATTTATTCCTCGCTTAGAAGATTTCTTCTCTTCAGCACTACTACCTAGCATTATTGACATTAGTTATGCATTGTTGACTGGGTTAGTTCTGAATTCCCCTCCAACTTACATTAGTCTATAATTTTACTTGCCTTAGTCAGTACTTCAGATCCTGTTGCTATTTGGTCAAAGAAAGTGACTTATTCTGGGGGAGGCAATAGTTACTACATTTGAAAGCTGGACAGCAAAACTGTGTTTGGTCAGCAGCAACAGGGATTCTAGTTCATGAGGCTACTATCTACTATTATCAGCTGAGAAACAGAAAGGAATTCAGTAAGAAGCCACCAAGACTTATATCGAGTGTAAGTGCAGCTATCACAAGGCACTGAAGAACTTAAAAGGAAGAATCAGAAATAATGATCACAGAAATCAACGTGTGGAAGAAAATGTCATTGTGGGATATAAAATTTTTGACATGACCATGACAAGCAATTCTCAGCAGTATACAGAAAACATATATATGCATGTATGTATGTAATATATGTATACACACTCTACACAGTACATGCATACATACACATGCATGCATGTGTGTGTATGCATATTTATGTGTACATGCCTGTGTATAACAAGCCAGCAAGAAGAAAATAAGTATCACGGTAACTAATATACAGATAACTTGCATAGATTTTCACCTACCTGAAGGTTTCTCATTATTGCAGTTAAGAAGATTGGGATTTGCCCAGTGCATCAAAAGCAGCTTCACAAGGCTGGTCTAAAATGGGTAAAAACAGCAAATGAAATGGCAGAAGTAGTACATTTGTCATTCAGTGAGTTTGGTCCTCTCTGAAATCACTGAATAAACCAAAGGCAACAGCTTCAAAATTCCACTTTCAGCAGCTAATTTACAGATTTGTATAAATCACAAGAGGCAGAGTAAAATGTAGCTCTCATTCAATTTCACTGTATTCTCAGCGTAAGTCCAACCCCTGAGACTCCCTCCATCCTTAAATGCGTAAAGAAATCCTCATCAGCAAGGAAAAGAAACTAACCCTCCATCATCACCAGTCAATATTGAAATTGTAAGTATTTCTTTCTGTCTAATTCACCATGTGCCATCACTGCCAAAGGGATATGAGTCATATCTACCCTGGAAGTAAATCTCTTCTTTGTTAGCAGTGAAAATTGGCATATTTATCTTACATTTACCAAGCCCATTTAACCTATTAGAAATGGTAGCAATTGCAGTACAGTATAGTAGGGTAAAGTATTATAGAACAAAAAGGTCTAAAACATATTTTTCAAACCCTGCAAAATGCTGCAGGCAATTGTTTTCAGCAAGCTCTCCTATCATTGCACCGAAGTTTCAGTGTACATTCATCCACAAAAGATGAACGTAATATCTATGTTGAATTGGTTGGTGAGAAAGGAATAAGAAAGAAGTAGTTTCTTTAGAAACTACACAGGAAAAGCAAAAAACACATTTTGAATGTAAAGATAGAGCGGAGCTGTGCTGGAAAACTATTTACACTTTCAGATAGATGCTAGGTAAATGGAATTTATAATGCAAATATAATCATCAGGGCTGGTCAGGGTGCACTACAGAGGAAAGTAAGCTGTGCAGGAAAGAAAGGATTCTCTACAGCAGAAGAAATGAATTTCAAACAAAAACAAACAAACAAACAAACAAAAAACCTGAGACCTGGATTCTAAAGGAAAAGCTAGCAATTTGGCATAAAACAGGCAGCAAATAAATAAATAAACAAACCAACAAATAAAGGATTAAAAGGATGGAAATCATGGCAATATAAACAGTAAAATTCAGTGTGGATTATGTATATAGCAGACGATCTACTTGGGAGGAGCACAATAAGGAAGAATCAGCTAAACACAGAGATAAAAACCCTCTAACCTCTCATCACAGAAAATCAAGGAAAACACTTTTGTAAATTTCTATTAAATTAAAAAAAAAAAAAAATCTTGCTCTTCTCAGTTTTCTAATGCTGGTTTCCTATTCTGTCAGTAACAGCAGAAAATTCAGCAAACTGAGGAAGCAGGGAAGAAGCTTTATTTCCAAATCCAATTAGCCCTGCTTTCGACAAAGAACCCTCAACACATATATTTCTGTGTTTTTTCATATGAAAAAAATGGAACATGCTTAGTCTCTGAGCTAAGTAAATTGGTGACAGTTATATAATCTCATTAACAGCCATTGTGAAAAAGTGGTAGTCATATCAAAATAATGTTTTTTTATGCACTTTCATCTTACTAACAATAAATAGCTTTTTGAGTTACTGAATGTTTGGCTTTATGCTACAAGAAGACCATTCCATGGTACAAGGTCAATGCTTCCTGCTGTTAAGGAAATAACTCCAGCTGGAAATCCTTGATTCAGGTCACTGCTAATTTCAGATACCTGCTTTTGGATAAGCAGAACTATCTGTGTTAGATTTAACTTCATCCCTTTATATTTTAGAAAAAGTATTTTAAAGTCACACCTTCAGAATTGTGCTATCAACAGAAATATTTACATAACAGTCACAGCAAATTATCACTGTCTGAAAGTACTTCTACTGAATTGAAGTGATAAAAATGAATTAAATATGACTAAGATAAGAAAAATTGCAGACAATAAAAAAAAAAATTGATACATCCTTTGTTTCTTATTTTTCAGCATTGTCTTTGCTGATTTATACACGAGAGCCGAACCAAAAGTAATGCCTCCTATTTTATTACATTGGTCCTTAACCCAGAAGTGGATGCTGGTGGTATGGCAGTAGAGGCTGAATCTTCTCACCAATATTCTGTTACGTTTTGCTGCTATGTAACAGATGGTGATCATCCCTCTGTACCTCAGTACTGATAAGACTGCATCTCAAATACTGTGTTCACTTTTGGGCCCTTCACTACAAGGAAGACATCAAGGCCTTGGAACATGCTCAGAGAAGGGCAACGAAGCTCATGAGGGGTCTGGAGCAGAAGTTTTATGAGGAGAGGCTGAGAAGAGGAGGGTCAAGGGTGTTCTTATTGCTCTCTATGGCTACCTAAAGGGAGGTTGTAATGAGATGAGAGTTGGCTTCTTCTCCCACATAACTAGCGATAGGACTAGAGGGAATGGCCTCAAGTTGTGCCAGGGGAGATTAGATTGGATGTTAGGAAATACTTCTTCTCCAGGAGAGTGGTCAGGAACTGGCTGTTCAGGGAGGTGGTAGACTCACAGCCCCTGGACGTATTCAAGAAATGTTTAGATGTTGTACTGAGGGACATGGTTTAATGGGAAATACTGGTGATAGGTAGACAGTTGGACTGGATGGTTTTAGAGGCCTTTTCCAATCTTGGTGATTCTATGATTCTGAGATTCAGTGGGAGGAGTGGATGATACACAGTGAGTCTATACTGTCATTCAGAGGGATCTCAGCAGTCTGGAGAAATGAGCTGATAGGAGCTGCGCGTATTTCAGCAAATGGAAATACAAAATGCTGCCGTAGGAGAACAAACTCAGAAAGCAAGACATGCTAAGGACCACTGAGCTGGAAATCAGGTCTGCACAAAAGGACTTTTGGTTCCTGGTAGACGCCAACTATTCTGTGAGTCTGTGTGATGCAGTAAATTTCATGTACAGCATTTCCAAAGACCACTTCATCTCTATGTGAATCAATCTGTTAGCAAAATTTTAACAGTTTGAATATTTGTGGACATAGAAAATTCTCAATGAAAATATATTAAGATTATATTATTACAGATTTACAAATCATATTTAAGTAAAATGATTTGTGCATTTCAAAACTCCCAGCTGGAGTCCCAGACAGACTGCGTCATCAAATGTGCAGACAGACTACTACAGTCACACCAGCAGAAGTAATAAGTGAAAAAAAAAATGAAGCTTGCCTACAGTAAATTTCAGAAC
Organism: Perdix hodgsoniae; assembly: GCA_035772895.1. Lineage (NCBI taxonomy): Eukaryota > Metazoa > Chordata > Aves > Galliformes > Phasianidae > Perdix > Perdix hodgsoniae. The sequence goes on from JAPSGF010000077.1 coordinate 1,730,406, forward strand.
TCAAAGGAAATATTACAGAAAAAGAAAGTGATTCACATTAATGAGAGCAATAATTACGATCTAAGGAGCTAGAAAAATACACACAGACGAACACAGAAAACATTTACTGGAAGGGGGGCACTGGAGTTGTACCGTTCTTTAAACCTGATGAAATATGGAGTTCAACACTGAAAATAAAGTTATGAGGGGAAAAAAAATAAAAAAATCAATAAATAACTACAGTAAGCATACTATGAAAATACAACTTTCCCTTAAAGGAAAAGGGGCTAAGTTTTACCACACTAGACATCAGCAAATCTTTCTGTTTTAAAGTTGGACATTTCCCATCACACTTAGTGACATGGTTCACCATTAACCTTTTGTTCTTCCACTTAGTTTTGGTTTCCCAACCTCTTTCTCTTTATTCCCTTTATCTGAGACTCCTAATTCCTTATATGTATCTCAGTAACTTCTTTTCTTCCATCTTCTACTGGTGCTGCTACACTTTGTTTGGGACAATGCTATTTTTTTTTCTCCTTATTGATATCCATCTCTCAGGTCTCTTTGACTGAATCTTCCCTACCCTACACTTGCAATTACCTTCCACTTATTGTCATTTTTTAGGTTCCCACTCCATTTTCTCTGGATGTGGTCCCAAGCATGCCCTCATCCACAGTGAGAAAAAGACACATCATAGGAAACCAAGGCTTCATAGATTCATAGAATGGTTTAGGTTGGAAGGGACCTTTAAAATCAGCTACTTCCAACTCCCCTGCTATAGGCAGGGACATCTCCCACTAGGTCAGGTTGCTCAAAGCCTCATCCAGCCTGGCCTTGAATGCTTCCAGAGAGGGGGCATCCACAACCTCTGAGCAACCTGTTCCAGCATCTCACCACCCTTAGGGTAAAGAATATCTTCGTAATACCTAGTCTAAATCTTCATGATGTTGGCATGGGCTTTCAATGATCTTTGACCAAAACCGGCTTTATTTTGGACCATAAATCTGTTGTGGGGAAAAAAATAAATCCCCAAGAATTATTTTTTTAAATCTAAGATATTTATTCACTAAACACAACAAAGCACTAGGCAGAACCCAAGAAATACTAGTGGTTACACCATTATCAAGAGTAGTCCTCACCACTGAGTAAGATGGACTACATCTGTACTTATAAGAACCTTTTGCTCAAAAGGTTAAACTTTACTTGACTGAGCTTAAAAAGCGAGCATTAGCCTTACCATGTCATTTTTTACTAGGCACTTCGCTAGAATTGCTGCCTGTGATTTTTTATGTTTAAGAAAAAAGAAAAAAAAAAAAGAAAGATAAATCAGTCAAAAATGAAGCACCCTTGAGAGCAGGGCATGGGAAAATATACTGTTCAGTCCTCGTGAGCTCCCATGTTTGTACAGAGAGAGTGAAGACTTTGTATTAGGGAAAGTGTTAACCAGAGAAAATCTGGATGTTAACAAGCGAAGCAATAAAAAATATAAATCAATAATGCAATAAAGTAAAACCAATAAAATAATAAGTTCATTACTACTATTATTATCATTATTAGTACTAGGCTCTTGTAGCAGAATTGTTTTAACTCGAGGCTGGTTACATATTCTGTAGACGGAATAAATACAATCAGATAAGTCATCATGGAAAAAACTAAGAAAAACAGTGGAGAATTGTATTTAATTAATTAACAGGCACTTCAAAAAATATCAAAAATATTAAGAAAAGTGCAAATTAGGGAACTACATTCAATTAAGCTACTGGGGAGTGAAACAAACAAAAGCAGAACAAGTGATTGAGACTCTCAACACCTGTAAGATAATCAATAAATTATTTGAGATACTGTGATTTCATTTTTGAAGACCATGTACTAACTCCTCATTACAAAACAGTACACCTTAAAAAACTGGATCTCATATAAAGCCAAAGTTTCATAAATAAATATCTAAATAGGAGTAGTATTTTTGCATTTCCTCTGCAATTGCAAAATTTGATCCATTTTATTGTTACAGACATATGAAATCATGTCTGACACTCATTACAGACCACCTTTCTTAACACAAGGACAGGACAATATTTTCCCTATTTGAGAGCAGAGAAAAGAGGACTATAGCCACCTGCGGTCAGCAAAATGGAACAAATGAGAAAAAGTAGGTTGCAGGAGTGAGACTAGCAGCAGGGAGGGAAAAAAATATAACAGAGCATGGATAAAGTGATGGACTTTGGAACTAGTAGCATCAAATAAATGAAGTGAAAGGCACAAAGAGGGATGTGGCAACAAGCCAGGTTGTAGGCAGAGATGGATTAAGTAGAAAAAGGAAATGAAAGAGGTAAGTGACATTGTTAGGAAAAACCACTGAGTCTGAACAAGAGAGACTGGGATTGTGAGCAAGTGGAAAACAAGTGGGAAAATGGGATAAGTACAACAGAAGGGCAGTAATTTTGGCACAAGTCAAAGTAGAGAAAAGAAAAATCTTGGATTAGAACCAGGGGGAGGAAGGACAGAAACTGGTTGTTCAAGGAAAGAAGGATTGGGATAAGAAGACTAGAAATAGGGCATGAAGCCAGAGATGGGACAATAAATCAATGGAATAAAGACAAGAACAGATTGAAGGGAATTGAGCAAATAAGGCCACAAATGGGAGGGACAAACTGTAAAGACTGTGTCCGTTCATAAACAGGGCTTGGAATGGAACCCAGATTTTCCCAGAGTCACTAACAGCCTTTCCATAGTCAGCATGCTTAACCTACATTTCTTAAATGCATCTTTTAAGCCTCTGGAATAGCTCAAGTAAAGAAGGATAACCTAGTACTGTTTTCAGCTAATGAAGTGTTTTTCTTCAGCAGTCATTACTTCAAGACTATAACCTATTCTTCTATTTTTGAGTCCTCAAGGGAATTAGACAAGTGTATGTATATATATATACATATATATATACATATATATATAGGAAAAACATTATGTGATCTCATGATTCAAGAAGCATTAAGTTATGTTCATACAAGTCCTGTATTAGTACTACAGGATCATAAATCTGGTACTTCTCAAAATTTGTACCTGAACAATCCTATTAGCCTTATTATTACATATCACTCTCCTGTATTTATATATACATACCTATGTATACAAGCAAAAGTTCCTATCAGTGATATTTCAGGAAAATTAATTTTAATTTCAATTACTGTGATCTTGCAGTAATTGAATAAAAATATAATGCAAACTGTGCACATTTCAGCTTTAACAATATCGTGTAACCAGCTCCATTTTGTAAATGAAGCTGCCACAAGTCTGTGTATGAAGCTCAAACTTCATTGAAGCTGCCACAAGTCTGTGTATGAAGCTCAAAATTCATATCTAAACTATATATCTATTTTCTTACCATTTGTTATTGTGTGAATCTAGCTTCTTTTGCCTTAGTGTTGTGCATTTGTAATTAGCATTTGAAAGATCTACTGAAACCTTCTGAATATATTGAGAGTGAAAGAAAGATATCACAAGCAGAAATCCCAAAGAAGTCTCCCTACTTGGGGAAAATGACTGTATTTGTATCTGAAGGGAAATGATGCTCTACCGGAGTATCATCATGAATGCCAAAGATGAACAAAAAGATAAAAGAGACAAGGGTGAGATATGTCTAGATAAAATATACTCAAAACAGTTCTCTGACCATAAATGAAAGTTTCCAACTGCTTGTTCAGGAAAATATGTATTCCCTGAGTGACTACACTATTCTTTTTGAAATACTGTACAGGTATCTCTTTCCTTTGGTTCTACTCATTGAAAACATTTGTGGAATATGTTTGCAGAAGTCCAGAAACTGCATTAAAAGGAATTACTATGGCAGTGGACAAACTCGAATGAGATTTAACATCATTTCACAGAATAAGTTCAGGTATACCATCTACACTGAAGAACATTCTAACCAACTCTATTCTTTCATAATTTGAGATCAACATGAGCATAAGAAAAATTTTCATAGCTGAGTTGAATCACTAATATGCCTTTGTAACAATGAGCAAATTAGACTATTAGTAACAGGGTGTGTACTCCTAGACTTCAGCTGCAAAATACCATGTTTAGATGAACTAGCCAGACAAAATGATATTATTTGATCCAAGCAAAGAAGCCAATCAAATGTGTAATAAGAAGGGATAATATGCTTACAGAATGGCAATTTCATGCACAAATTTTGAAAACAACACAGGATATATAAAATAAGCTAATAAATGTAGTAGGTATCTGAGCTCTCTAAGCATATTTTATGTATTTATGCTTAGTAGAAAATCTTTGCTAGTGTGAGAGTTCCTTTGGAGAGACAGACAGCAGCTCAACAATTACCTTTTTTTGCTTGACATCATGAAACTGTTAAAGCCTCAAAGCCACAGGCTAAATTTGCCTTGCTAAATAAGAGAGTGCAATGGAGCAAGCTTAAGTATCCCTTATAATCCATACTGCTTAACTGTTAGCTCTGTCCCCAGCCCTGCTTTGGACCACTCCAAGCAGCTCTCTAAAAACAAGACTAATCTCCTACAGAGAAAGCTAGCTCTAAACAACGTGAACATGAGCCAGACTGCTGCCAGGCTTAATCCCTAGCCTTCTTTGATTTAGCATTTCAACAGTTTAGACATAAGCAGACAGCTTTCCCCAAGGATGAAATTTGGGGAGAGGTAGTGTTTAAGCTACTGGGGAGCCAGCTCTGACTTGCACGTCTCTGATTGCTGTTTTGAAAGGTGACAGTTCTGTGATAAACAACAAAGAAACAGCTTGTGCCTGGGAATTGTGCCAAAATACCCAAGGCGAGCATCAGAGCCCACTCCCAGCACAGGGAGTGGAGCATGCGCGCTCCTGATCACAGCAGCCTGGGAGGTGTCCAGCGGTGACAGCACTCCCTCCCAGTGCATACCCCTAGCTGTTCACAGAGAGATCGCTGCGCTAAGTCCAAATGAGGGGATCAGCCTGAGAGATGCAAGCTGCCCTCCCGCTGTTGGTGTCAGTGCCGGCCTCAGGTGTGGTACTTGAGTGATGGCAGGTCCACTGCAAAGTGTAGAGGCAACAGCCTAAAGAGAAGCACTCTCCATGCTGGATGGGAATGAGACAACGAGTTAACATTTACATCAATATGTTTGTTCAAAAGACACTGCTAAATTTACTTAGACAATCCTGGTATATTCCAATTTCTTGAGGCTTGCTGTGCTTCCTTTATAATCTTATTTTGAAGAGGTTTTTATGTGTCACTAACACAGATTTACATAAGTGTTGAAGAGGTTATTATATTCCATGTTATTATTAAGGTATTGAGCAACCCTGGCCTTAATACCTCAATAGTACCTATTTTTGGTATTACCTGAGAATCTCAACTTGCATTAAAACATTTAAAAAAAAAAATGGGTTTTGTCCTCACATTTTCAGGGTGGAAAATGAAAACAGTCCTAGAAACTTAGTGAAGCCTTATTTTTTTAATGTTTGCAGCTGGCAGTATTTCAATCAGTAGTCTAACAATGCACTAATTGGTAATCTAGTCATCTTATAGACTGACCAGCAAGTAGCAGCCTCAGCTACCTCATCCTGCACTCAACAGCCATTTCACACAATCATATAATCATAGAATGGCCTGGGTTGAAAAGGACCTCAAGGATCATTGAATTTCAACCCCCTGCTATGTGTAGGGTCACCAACCAAGAGACCAGGCTGCCCAGAGCCACATCCAGCCTGGCCTTGAATGTCTCCAGGGATGGGGCATCCACAGCCTCCTTAAGCAACCTGTTCCAGTGCATCACCACCCTCTGGGTGAAAAACCTCCTCCTAATATCCAACCTAAACTTCCCCTGTCTCAGTTTAAAACCATTCCCCCTTGTTCTATCACTATCCACCCTTGTAAACAGCATTTCCCCCTCTTGTTTATACGCTCCCATTTACTGCAAATATTCCTCAAACTCAGTAGTGCTATCCTGTACTATGCAATAAGAAATTCTGCACAGACACATGCTTGGACATTAATAGCACAATTCATTTATAAACTTTTTCAAAATTTGAACTATAACCATTTTTGCAAATTGTACATAGCAAATTTATCAGTGACTAGAAAGTTTGAAGCTGCTTTCCTTTACAAATATATACATAAGTATAGCTAGAGAGTTTCTTAAACATCAGATAAGATATACTGGCACTTAAACCTCTTAGTTATTCTCTTTTTGCAAGAAATTCATTATGGGGATGCTTTTGATAAGAGAGGTATCAGTGTAAGTCACTAACTTCGCTCCCTCTGTAGGATGATGCCTAGGGAGAAGCAGAACATCCCATGGGTGACTGACTCACTCTTTGGACTTCTGAACATCTTTTCTGGGATGGATTTCTCTCATATATTTTTAAAGAGTTCAAGTTGGAGCTCTAACATCTGTGAGTTGTCCATACCCTCTAAAATCAGAGGGAGGGGCAGACCTCCAAGTAGTGATTTATCCAACCTACATTAAATGCACCTCTTAAGAACCGTCTCAATTGCGACCTAGAGGTTATTCTCCATACTGGCAAGGCAATGCTTTGAATTTGTGTTTAAGTTGTAATTAGCTAAATTTAGTTGAGAATAATCCCACCCAACATAAAACTGCTTTTGCCATTATTAAGGAGCTTATACAAGCCAGGGTTTGATTATACAGTGTGGGTGTAACGACTTTCAAATGCTCAGCTCAATCAGGATAACATATCATTGCTACACCAATTCTCAGATAGTTCATTGTGGAAGCTAGAGAAATAAGCTTTCTAATCCACATATATTGTGTATTAATTCACAACTTGAGCTTTGTTCTGTGAAGTTCCAGCGCTTTTATTCTTTATAAATTTCCTCTTTCACAGCTGCAAATTAATTTTTCTCACTACAAATCTTAAATTTCAGTGGATTCAATTTATTTATTTCAATGTAAAGTGAAATAGTTCCAACTCTGTTCTTGGTATGGTCTTACAAATAGCCATGTAAGGGGGTGGCGATCATTCTTCTTTGACATTTTGTATATTTGTGAACACAAAACTTTGTATGTACAGAGCCTAAGTCCTTTAACTGAGTCTAGATGCCACTCTAAAGCAACATTAAATAACGTTACTCACATTTTTCATAAGGTGATGTACAAAATTTATGTATGTGCTGTCTATAATATAAATCAGTTCAAGAGCATTGTCTGAAACTGGTAAGGAGTACATTATCCCAGATCAACATGAGACAATCAGCAACACTTTGAGAACCACTTCACATTCAAAAGCATTCTGTTGGACAGAGACAGAAACTGGCTGAAGTGTTGGCATGAGAGCAATTATTTTCAGCTTGATACAGGAATTCAGGAGAAGATACTATTGCATCTCCCTACTTCCTCTTAACTCTGCTGATTTAAATTTGCAGAGTCTAGAAGTCAAGAATTAAACAATTCTTCCTGACATCCCCAAAGCCAGAAGCTGTCATTCCAAAGAGCAGTCTAGACCACTCTGGACTATAAGTAAGAGAGTATGTTCGTTCATTCTCATCTGACCATAATACCTTGGAGGACGCACAACTACCAAAGATCAGAAATCCCTGACACCAAGGCAGCACTAGATAGAGAAGCACTGAATTGCTTTGCTGTATTTGCTGTCTGTCTGTCTCTCTTTCCCCACTTTCTATCTTTGCTCTTTAACTTCTTTTACTCTTTCACTCTTTGTAGCAGCTGTTGTTTAATATTATCTCAGAAATTTTAGCACAGAAATAGAAATAACTCCTGTGCCAAAGTACTTGTAATGCTTATTAATTGTTATTAGCAAATTAGCCAATTTTATCTCCCAAGTAGACTATTAGTTGTCTATTATTTCATAATACAAATCAATGACTTGATTTGTGTTATTCCTCTGAGTCTGGGATGACCCCACTGTAGTATCAATCCCTACTGACTAGGGGAGCATGACTCAGGAGACAGAAAAAGATTCACCTTCCTTGAGGCTCAATGTGCAGGACAGACAAGCACCACGTGTAATTTGCATTACTCATTTGATGGCATTTAATTAATATGGGCAGGTTTGCCAGATGAAAAGATCTATCTGAATAACTAAGAATTTTGCTGTTATTTCATGAATGAAAAGAGTGATCAGACCACACAATTCATAAAATAATAATCACAGTAACTCATAATAATAACATATTGGATGGAGGCTGGAAGGAAAAGAAAAAATCAGTCCAAAGACTAAAAACAGTATTTAAGATAGTATGCATCTTAGTAAAACTGAATGGATTATAAACTAACTTTTAAAAAACATGAATTAAAAATACACTAAATTCTTCACAGAAAACACAGTAAAAGCCTCAGGGAATACTTTGTGACTGTATTTTCTCATTTTAAAAGATATTTCCTTCATTATTTAAATCTAAATGGATCTCAATCATTCATTTAAATATGAAACTGTAAGGAACACAGTCTATCACACTTTAAAATGGCCGCCTTCCTACTGCAAGCACAAATGGTACTGCATCGAAGCAAAACCAGACAGATTTTTTACAGTCTTCTGATAGAGCATACAGTTTTTAAACAAAGTCTACTACAAATACGAGTTACAAGAGGGTGAAAGTGTACGGGCCAGAGACAACAATTTATGTCTTTCCCAGAAAACTTGAATATGTTTGGCTAAAAAATATCCGATTTCTTGGAAATATATTTTAAATTAAAACAGGCTATCTCTAGTTATGCCTTTCCTAAGGTTATTCCCATTCTGCCATATTTTTTTCCCAAAAAAGTAACAATTCTGAACAACTTAAAATGGAAACGCAAATACAACATGATCATGAATTCCCACTAAGGCTAAATGTTTTTCAAAATTACCATAAGAAAGGAAATTTTAAAAAACACTTTGAAGCTTAGCTATAGTATGAATTATTTTCCCTGACATAGAATAAATCCTTTTTCATAAAGCTATTTCAATGATTTACTAGTTTCTTACAATGGAAATCCATATTCAAGTCATATTTATTTTTTAAATAGGGAAGATTCTTGCTGAATATTTTCTTAATTTTAATGATGAGTACAATGTTACTTTATTTGTACGAGGAGTCAGGGACCCACGATGAGCATAATGGCTCTATGTCTCCTCACCAATAGCTCTGGGAATGCTATGCATCACTGCAACCACCACGCAGGACACAAATGGAGGTGAAATTTCCAGTGAAATAATAGCTCAAACCCAAAATCACATTTCTGCAATCCAATTACTTCTGAGTAAGAGCTTTCTTGCCTTTCTGAAGTCAGAACACAGGTAGTATGAGTATGTTTCTACCTGCAGTACCACATCAAACCCAAAAGGAACAGTAAAAGTAGTAGAGCTTTTATTGGAACTACAGAATAGCACTGTAAAGGATGGGATGAGAAAAATAAAACTACACTGTACGCAGAATGTCACCAATGTCTCCCTGGCTAACAATATGTGCATTCAGTGTATTTTTGCAGACAAGTGTTCTCTGTAAATTTAACCATCCAGAAATTAATTTCAGAGCATATATATTAACTCATAGATATATATAGGTGTGTATATAGATGTATTTATACATCTATATACACACGCACAACTATGGCTTAATCTACTCTGAAGGCATGCTGAGCTTTCATACTATTTAACAGAGTAGATATGGGGTGTCGCAATAGGAAAAGCCTACATCCTAACATCAGACACTATTCAATCAGAATGCCCCTCTGCTGTCATCTGCCACTACAAAATGTAATGGAATATTGGTGGGAAGGTTAAACTTCTACTGCCATCACACCAACGTATACCTCTGACATCATGGGCCAATAAAATAAAATAGGAGGCATTACTTTCTTGACAGCCCTCGTATATTAATTAAATAATAATTTAAATTTAAAAAAAAACAGATTCCTGTCTAGGAGCAATCACACTTGCCATTCTAAGTTACATTTAAAAGTTGATAGTCAAAGTGACAGAAATAGGTAGTACAAGATGGCAAAATACTGAAGAAAAGAAAAAAAAAAGGCTAATGACTTGACAGCAAAACACAACATTTTCTAACCAGCCCTGTATGCCCACATCCAGTGTCAAGAAGCCTAGCCCTGTCATCAGCAGGCATCTGAAGAGAAGAGAGCAATCTGTTTTCAGAGCAACACTGTGAAGCTAAGAACTGTGTCCACATCAAAGTATGTTCCACTCCTCCTCATGGAGGACAAAGACAGGAAGGAGGTGAGTTTTCCAGGATCTGAAACAGAAACCTGGTATAAAAAAGGGAAGTACTGTGAAAAGCCAAGCTAGGATGCATCCAACAGGCATTTGGAAGGTAATTGTGATAAGTGGTAACTTGAGAAAGTCAGTGGAGTTGTAAGGAGCAATTTTAAGGTGGTCATATGTAAGAAAGAAGCACTGATAATGTCCTGTGAGAGCAAGGTGAGAGAAATGTGAAAGGAATGGCCTTCAAATCACAAATCCAAGTCAGTCTTTCACAGCTCAGAGACTGGAAAATTTTGAATGCAGCTACACATACACAGCAAATAAAGTAGCTAAAAATAAGAATTTGGCACCAGAATATAAGAAAACAAAAGTGATTATTTTGGCTCCTTTTCAAATTTTGGTGCAAATTCAATTTTTGCTGGAGACAACTGCCAATTTTAATGAGCCACGTTGGATTGATAGATTTATGATTTTTATTCTCAATTGATCTCTGTCATTTTCCATGTGCCATTTATAGTACAAAAAAGCGTACTTTTTCACATTAAAAAAAGAATAGTGTCCCTGACTGAGTGTATTTCTTATTGCTACACAAGACTACCATAAGGAGAAGGAGATGAAAAAGACATGCTTTACCTGTCCGTACTTTGCAGCTAAATGTAGAGGTGTCCAGTACTGATTATCCACCACATTGAGATCAGCCCCATGATCCAGTATCAGAGATGCAACATTCTTGTAGCCATTTGCACAGGCCACGTGCAGCTGGAATGAGAAAATATCTACCTTAAAGTTCTCAAAAAAAAAACCAACACATTAGGCACTACTGCATAACTTGGTTGTCTCACAGTCATAACTGGATAAATCATGATTAAAAAAAAAAAAAAATGCATGTGAGAACAACATTCTAGAAAACCACAGAATAATCTCATTTAGCATTTATAAACAAAGCCCAACACACGCACACAAAAAAAGAACATACTGACATTTGCTTAAATAATTTAGTCTCACTAAATCATTTTCATACTTCAAGCAAATATCCAATATCCATTTCAAACATATTCACACACTTCATAAGCCCAGGAATATTCACACAGTTTAGAAGAGCTTGTCCTAGGCCTAACTTTCTTCTGTGACAGTACAAATATCCCAGATGTGAGCTGATGCTGAAATGAATTCAACAACACATCATCAAAGCACATTCACTTCTACGAATCTATGATTTTTCCACACAAAGTCAGAACATCTTCAAAAACACTAGAGAGATTATATTTCTTTTATTTGTGTTGCTTCACTAGCTACTTCATTATTTTGAGTGGTATTGCTTTAACAGTTTTAGTTAACTTTCTATACTTTCTATATACTTTCACTTCATTTCAGAGTTACCACGGGATGGGGAGAGGGGGAAATACAGTAACAGAATGATAAAAGCTCCCGTCAGGAAGTCCCACAGCACACCATCCTGTTAAAGCAGGGATAACTTCACAGGTGGCCATGCTTGCTTGGGGCTTGTTGTTCGGAATAGTAAAGACAGAATGAGAGATGTGCTGAGGACTGCGGTGGCAAGTGAAAGAGGCGGATAAAAAATGTCCTTGTTAATGGGTGAGCTGAGAAACTGGATTCATAGATGAATACACATTAAGGCAATACAAATTACTTAGTCCAGTATTAAGTGAAAGAGGAAACACAATAAGGAATCCTACATCAGGGGAAAATCATCACTTGCACATTTAGGTGGAAATTGGTTCCCCCTACTGCAGGGGATTAGAATTATCTTGGAAGGTGGCGGGATGTAATTTCCCATCACAGTCACAACAAATCAATCTCAGTGAAGACAGGGTTAAGCAAGATTGTACAAATGGAGAGCTGAGATAAAAAGGGTAACCTGTAGGCCAAAATAACGTAACGCAACTACATGGGTTTTTCTATACTGTTAGCCCAAGATTGTTCTAAGAATTTAAATGGAGACTAATGGCAAGAAACCTCTTGCAATAATCCTCTTCCTAATCCTCTTCTAGAACTGTGTGGTTCCAAAGTCTCAATAAGAACAGGAGACACCAAATCCTGTCCTGGATATTATTTGCCAGTATTTTTTTTATTTCTAGTTTAGCTGCACCTGAAAAAGATATATGAAATTTTCTTTATGAACATTTCTGATGCAGAAGGATGAAATAAATGCATTGCAGCCCATCACAAATCTTCCCAGGAATGGACGCAGAACACCAACGCTATAAATGTTCTAATTTCAAATATACAGAAACCTCAAAAATTTCCTATAATTCGATATAGTTTCTCCCATCTGTTTTTAACAAAAGAAACTGCATTTTCAATTCAAACATCAATTTGGTAAGTGCTATTTTAAAGCAGTTTTAAAGCTCAGAGGACAAAGGAAGCCTTTGTGACTAAAATCTTTAATAAAAAAACCAAAACAAAACAAAACAAAAAAACTGGAAAATATTATCAGAAGAATTAGTTTTACCACATATCATTATACGCAGCATAGACACAGACATATACGTATGTGATGTCATTCTGAGAGAGTGTGCCTATATGTCATCTATTTTTCCTTATTAATCCTTAATTACACATGGAATTATCTAATGTATGAAAAGAAGGCTGACTGTGACATACAGAGTATAAATCCTTCAGGAAGAAGAAGCAGGACTTACTACCATTATTTTCTGAGCTTGACACCAAAAAGAAAAGGGTCTGTGTTTGCATCTGCTGGTATGGGTTGAGATGTGGCTTGTCCAGAGATACTGCACTAGAACATCTAATTGAGAAGTGAGCTGGTCTAAACATTTTTTTCCAACTCACTGCTCTCTGCTCAGGATAAACAGCACCTATTCCACCCCTGTGGTACCTGATCTGTTGCTTAGCAATTTGTGCTGAAGACTTGGAGTCTGGTTTTAGGGTAATCTTGTGCAACAGTGATCTTCCCAACTGTCAGTGAGTTAGATGTGGCTTGTCACCATGTAGACAAGTTTATCTGCTTGGTATTCTCCATATATAATAAAGAACATACTGCTAACTACAGCATACAATATACTTTCATAAATGGTGAATATAAAATATATTAAATTGATTATACTCAGTAAATACTAAAGGCATATGAAAAAAAAAAAAAAAACTGTTACCTGGGGAAAAAAAAAAAAAAAGTGCTGAATGTCAATCACCACAATTAAAGCAACAGACTCTTAGTTTCTGTCATAATTTCAAACATAATTATATTTAAACCATATCATCTTAGAGTCTATGAACAGAAAATATATCTTATTTTCTACTTACAACTGACTATCTATCTACTACAACTTACTCTCTATGTTTTTTTTCCTCTGTACTAACAGATTTAGAGTAAAAATACTGTTCCCAAAGCCCTTTGATATACCAAGCATTATTACAGACTGGCTGACTCCACAACCACGAACAGAAACAGAACAGTCTAACAAATTCTGTATTTCTCACCGGTTTGTATGACAAAACTTTCACATAATAGAAACCTCAAACAAAAGCAAAATTATCCATTCTGTGGCAAGACTATGAAGGAACTCCAGAAAGCAAAGGTCAGTATAAAAAGTGATCAAATAAAAATGCCCCACTGGTCCATACCCATGTCCCACACAAATAAATAAATAGATAAACAAACAAACAAATAAATAAATAAATAAGAAACTACAATGCTTTTCTCCTGGTCCATACAGCACTGTTAAACACATTTCACACATGAACTTTCAACTGTTCCTGCTAACTGCTGGAAAGGTTTTATGCAATGTGACAATCAGACAAATTGGTGACTTGGTTAAATAAAGCCAATTCTGACCAAAGTAGTAAAAAGAGTAAAATACAAATAAGTTGCATTTTACTATGATTTAACAGCTTGGCTTCAATGTATCAGGAAAGTGGAAGTTAAACATAATGCTTTTACAAATTAAATACCTTGGGAAAAAAAAATAAATGGATAGATCAGCAAAAAATGTACAATTCTAACCTACAGTTAAAAATAACAAGCAAACTTGGAAGATCATTCATCCATTGATAATGTGGAGGCTTCATAATACTGTTTCAAGGAGGCAGAACTTCATGAAATAGTGTTTTAGACTTGTTCAGCCAGAAGATATAGGCATTAAACACTTAGCAAAGCTTTACAGTCAGTCTTACACAGAGTGTCAGAAATTGTAAGTATTCACCCTAGTTCTAAAATAAAGAGCACACTATTTTTCTTGCTATTGCGTTGCATATTCAGTGTCTAAGAACAAAAAAGTTGCCACTGACACACAGACACTGCACTCATCAGTTTCAAAATCTGTACCGAGCAGGGCATTGACATGTCTATTTTCAAAAGGCCAGATGAGAACCAATATCCTGTACTCCTTCATTTCTCCTCTTATAGAACAGTCTTGCAATTGCATTTTCACTACTACAGTTGAACACGTGTATTCATGGGGCTGGAACTCAAAATGCAACAAACTCCTACTTACCAGGGTAACTCCTTCATCATTCTTCTGATTCACGCTTCCTCCACTCGATATGAGCTGTCGGACATCTGTAAGCATAGTCATAGCTCTCTGTATCTTCATTTGGCGCAAGGAATTCAGCTCAACACCTGGAAAAATGAAAAGGCTAAAGCCTGCTGATGTTTTGTTCATCAGTAAAGAACATATATGATTTTGCTTTTGTTTCCTGGGTTTGTAAAAGGATAGTCAACATTTAATAAGATTTCAATGTATGTTTACAGAACATGTCTGCTTGCTTATATTTACCAACAAGATTATTCATATCCTTATTTATCTGTATTACTTGGATGACTTAACATCAGTCAGTAATATCAGACAAACGGACCGGATGTCCTATTGACCGACAAGAACAGTTGTAGGCAAAGTAGTTGGAATACCATTAAATCTGTTGAAACTGAGAAATAAGGAAGCCGAAAAAAATAAAAGAATTAAACACTTCAGAGAAACCACTTCAAGTCTTCAGGACTTATTTAATGAATGTTATTTGAGACAGCATTCTGTCACCCCTGTGTATGCCGTATGGCAGTATGTATTACACTGCCCCAGACTAAGCTCTCAAATCTGTCAACTCAACTCTTTGAGACATTGTGATTTGAAGCAAGTGCCACTAAAACTCAACAGGTTTTTTTTTATTTGCTTGGGTTATTTTTAGCCAGGATTAGTTGTCCAAAAGGGCCTGGACCATTGCAAGACCCCATAAACCAAATGAAAATGCGGTCTACAGGCAGGAACAAATGAGAGGGGATGAAAGGAAAGAAGAGCTGGGTTTGAGGCAGCACTGCTATTGAAAGAAACACTTGTCAAAGTACAGCTCTAAAAGGAAGATAAGCAAGGCAGTCTACAACCAAAAGGAAGCATGGTCTGCAGTCTGAAGAGAGCTAAAATTAGAAATAGAGTACAACAAAATTACTAAGTTGTTAAATTAGCAACTGGCTATGGCTTGAATGGAGGATCTAACCAAAATTCAGGGCTTGGTTCTTTCACTCATCACTTTCAGTGGTCACTTCCATCTATATGTAGAAAATATAATTTGAAGATGAAAACCTTGCCTCTCTGTTCTGGTCCTGTCATAACAGAAAACATATAAATAAATGACTTTTTGATTCTCTTCTACATTTGTCAGTGAGCATAAAAGTGACAAATAATAAATTAAATGAAATAAGATGTACTTAAATATTTCTGTTTGTATTATTCATTTTACATTTTCTATTCAACAATTCTTGCTTTTTCTGTTTTTGATTTTTGTTTTGTTTTGTTATGTTTTTGTTTGCTTGTTTTTTTACATTACTAAAACAAGTGAAGCGTGTTTCAGGGTAAAAGTATATTTAAAGTCTCATAGTTTACAGCTACACTGGAATTCATGTAAATGGGTACACTGTATGCAGTTCAACAAAGAAACTCATTCAGTGTTTTTCCTCTAATGTGCTATTCTACACCCTGCTCTGTATTTTGAACTTTACTTGCAGGGAGCACTTCAAGTTTCAGCTCTAAGGTGAAGTTTTCAGGGTGTGAACATGGTCCTGCTGACCACATTTACACCAAATGTAAAAGATAAATGTGAACCCGAAAATGTCTCATTTTCTTTATCTGGACTAAAACTGTGCTCTTTCACAAAAATGCAATTCAGATGAGTATTTATTAGTATTGATAGCTTATATTAGATATCCAACCAAAAGCAGAATGCGCTAACATACTCTGTTCACTGATAGCTGCTAGACTGGGACACAACTTGGATTTCATATACAAAACTCTGAGTACCTTCTAAGAATCAACGTTTCATTTTACCAGAACTGACATTTTTATATCTTCATCACATTTCACAGTAATGACTTAAAGC
Source organism: Perdix hodgsoniae (assembly GCA_035772895.1). Lineage (NCBI taxonomy): Eukaryota > Metazoa > Chordata > Aves > Galliformes > Phasianidae > Perdix > Perdix hodgsoniae. Next base: position 1,746,912 of record JAPSGF010000077.1, read on the forward strand.
TACCTGATGGCATTTACAAATTACTGATGTCATTCTTTTTTCTATTTTCTCCCTAGCTCCTGTTTTTTGCAGCAGCAAGTTGATAGTTTAACATTCTAGTGGCAGAACTCTCTCAAATACAGAAGTTTCAATTACCAAAACACTAAGTAGTACAGGAGTACACACACTTATAATAAGTGGTAATCATGGCACTGACTTCACTTGTTAAACACACTGCAAAGCTGAAATAAAACTTGCATGGTCATGATAAAGTTTTTTCTAATGTTGTCGTATAAAATACCTGCGAAATGTATGTATAGTTTTATGCCTGATGATGAAAGCCGTTTTTAAGACAGAAAATGTCAATTTCTGTCTTCTATTTGATGTCTCTGGTAAGCAATTACAGCATGCTTTGCTTTTCAAGGAGAGAGGCAACAGGTGGAAATTAATACACCAGCTCTTTAACCTGTGCACAATACCTTGAACCCTCAAAAATGGAAACTGTGTTCACAGTTTAAAAGTTAGAAATACCAAAAGACTCACAGTGAAATACAGTTATTATCATGTTGTTTGTATGGCTGTACAGCTACAAGTTGAGTGCAGAGGTCAACTGGAGTCCATTCAGCCTTTTCTTGCAACCTACTATGGACTTTGTATCAGTGTGGTGTGGTCAGAAAACTACCATGTCATTGTATTCTTATCCTATTCTTATGTGAAATATTGATCCTTGCCCTAAGAAGTGCATTTGCAAGCACCTTATTGCATTCCGTACTGGTTCCCCAAAAATGAACTGTTAAAAATTTAACTTTGCTTGTAGCAAAGGAGGAATCAGGAAGAGTTCAGCTGCATCCTTTGCTCTATCACACATGTAATTATATACTCATCAGCTCCAAGAGGATGCATAAACAATGCTACATAACAACAAAATGCACAGTCTATGTGAATCTCATGATTCCAGAGCAATTATATAAAGAAAGAATACATATTTCATTAGGCAAATAGCAATAAGCTACCTGGCAAGTGAGCTCTATTATAGTGGTAAGTTCCACAGGCTACATTTTAGCAACATTCAAAGGACTTTTGACAAAAGTACAGAAGCAAAAGAGATCTCATCCTCCGCAGAATAAAAACATGAAGAAAAAAAAAACAAAACAATCAGAACTGCAGAATTTTGAATCCAAATAATTTGGAAAATGTTTCACTTGGGAGGAATGATAGGGAGGTGCCTTCCCTTGATCAGTTCTGTTGAGATCTTTCTCCTTCCCCAGGCGGTGACAGTTTTCATTAGTTTAGATGGAATAAAAAAGTATTACTCATACAGTAACTCTAGCAGTCTGAATCAAAGAACGACCTTCATGTTGATTTTCAAAGAAAAAACAGTTTAGATGTTCACCTGAAATGGTGAACAGCATGAATAAACAGAGGAAGAAAACCAAATTGGCGGGGAGTATGGGAACAGTTCACATTAAAAAGAATGGAAACTGAAAAATAAAAGTTTAGGCAAATAGACACCAAATATCCTGTAAAATCAGAGCAAGAGCTACATGCCCTTGGAGTTTACAGGAGATGCAATGGAGAAGGAATAATTACAGCAGCAGTGACCCTGCAGGGCACAGCATTTGGTTGTATTAGTCCTGATGACAGGCAGGAGCATAACCTAAAAGTGACAAAATGCTGTCTCCTCCATGTTTAAGAGAAACACTTGACAAGGCTATTTCATCTACTGTGGCTGTCCCACTCTCTCAGGCATATGGTTATGGAACTGACAACCAAGAGAATGTAAAAAAAAATAAATCAGATAAAAACCAGGGCAGTAGCTTTCAGAAGGTTACAGTGCTAAAGAAATACATGGCAAACAGAACCGAGAATTTCTGATAAAATATATTTTCTGCAGAAATGTGCAGCACTTGGAAGTGTCTCCATCTGCCAGGTGAGCACCTGGTTCTGGGTACAAAGCACTCTGCTCAAGGACACCCAGCAACCACTCTTTGTCTAACTAGCTTGCATGTCTCATCTGTAACAGATGTAAAAGTCTTCAGGATTTGTCAGTACCATCATGTGTTGCAAACACAAATGCGCACTAATAACTTGAAGCAGCTGTCACAAGCCAATCATTCCTCTTCTCTCACTCTGCCTCTGTGTTACTGCACAGAGCTGTAACTGCAGCAAGGTGCTTTTCACTCCAAGAAGTGAGCCTGCCCATACTCTTCGGTAATTCCAGGGACACAAGGAATTTCTGTTTTTCAGTATAGGATAGATGTATTCACAAACAATCCATGAGAAAAAATAATCATGGTACCATCCGTGACACATTCATTTTTATTCATTCTATTATCCATGCATAGCTGATACTTTATCTGGCTTTATTTACAAGAAGTTTGAGGAGAACTTTACTGACCACTTACCAGACAGCTTTATAAAGAGGATCAATTTTGTAGAATTACATTGTTCAGCCACCCTTGTGCACATAGCTTAGCATTACGTACAGCTGATTTTCTGAAGTTCAGGATGTGAATAGATACATTTCAGCAACAATTACTACATGACAAGGGAAGCTAATATTTTCAGCATGTACAGAAGAATGTGTACTTGCAAAACTACTGAGGGTATAGCTCCAATTCACTGTAGAAGTACAGTGATGGCTGTCGCTGTGTTCCAGGTGTCTGTCTTTAAAGCTATCATTATGTATGCTGTCAAAGCAAGTGACAGATGCTTACTATGAACTAAGCATTTCTTTCTACTCTGAAAATGATATCAGAAACAAAATACCTGTTTTCTCCTCAGTGACACTTCTTACAACCCAGTGAAACATGCTTTTTTCTCTCCCTTCTATAATGATATTGAAGACCCTTCTAACCAAAATTAGTTACATGGACTCACCCTTTTCTTCATTTGTATGATAAGAAAAATAATTGCTATAATTTCTTTTAACAGACTGGCACGATCTCAAGATTTAATACTAAGCATTCACCCTTGGACTTGTCTTGCATATTTATTATTTTACTTGTACTGTTAATACTAAAATGCAGAAACAAAGTAAGTATATTCATTGTCTCTGGTTATTTACAATAAGTATAATGTCTGCAACGAGCTCATCATGTACTGTACTTCTATACTCAGTGTTTCTCTGCAAGTTCCTAGTGTTACAGTTGGATGTGCCTGCGGGAGAGCTGTAAGAGAAGGCTACTCAACAAGAGCTAGGGACCCAGGAGGTTATGGGAAACAATGGCAAATGTCTTCACTGATCAGGGACCACAGGACCCAAAAAAAGAAAATAAGGCATATCTGGTGAAGGAATCAGGGCCAACCAACAGTCCTGACAGAAAAACCCATAGCTACAGATAGGGACAATTCCGAAGCCAGGAAGCCAAGTTGGGTCAGAGTCCTGGGGCACAAACAGACCTTGGGGAAGGACCAAGAGCCTGAGCCTACATAAGGCTCCTCAGCCAAGGGATGAGTGAAATATCAGGGCAGAGATTCTCCCAGCTGTCCCATAACTTGACTGTTTTCTCAACTAACTGTTCCCAACTTACATGGCTTTAACATATTGGAGCTTGCACTGAGTACAGGCAGCCAGACATTGGGAGTGCAGGGAACCAGTTGCAGGACCTGTGGGTGCAGTCAAGACACTAAAAACTTTTTTTCTAACTTGCTAAAGGTCATAGATTTAGAAGTTCTATAAACATAGGTAATTCATTTCTGATGGCAGCAGAATTAGAATCAGTAGGTTCTTCAAAAGGATACTAATAGGGCATCCCTTGTTTCTGATGTTCTTCAGAACATTTTTCAAATTTTGTAAAGTCTATTAGTCACAGAAATGCCTGCTTTCCTTGTGGTGTCACTTACAAAGCAGGTCACGATCTACTGAGTATAAATTAAAATGTTAATTTAAGTGCCAAAAGTCTTCACAGTGATTTTAAGGGCTCTCACTTTGATAAAAATATGTGGACAACAAAATGTTGGATGGATTTTTTTCTTTTCATTCACTGCACATTTCCAGACATGTAGAAGCACACAAATAGTAAGAGGAGTCTAAAGCTTGGAAGTCAATTAAAAAATATAAGAATTAAGGTAGTCTATTCAAACATATTAGAAAACACATGTTAAAAGACAGATGACCACTTTTAAATATTTGACAGATGAAATATACTTTCAACCAGTCATATTTTCTGTGTGCTTCATTTTTAGGAATTGGAGGGACCTACTGAAACATGTTTGATCTTCCTGGTTCTCACAGGCAGTATTATCACCTAACCCCTATCATAATTTAATTTACTTCTACACAGAAAATAGATTATTTGTGTGTGATAATCCTATGCGTAGGTGATTTCCAGACAGCAGAGATCAGACCAAAAAGCTTTGAACTACCCTGAAGCTGTTTGGTTCTGGTTGTCTATTTTTTTTTTTCCTATCAACATACTCCATCAACAATACCAGAAGAAAATTTGTAAGAAGGTGTTAGGATCGCTTCAAATATTCTAATTTATTTATTTATTTATTTATTTTTCAGGGGATTTAATTCTACTTTAAGTTAATTGATCTTCAGTGCTCACAATCTGTATATGTTAACATTTTAGTCCGTTTTCATGGTAGCAATAATCCCTTAATGTCTATGAAAAGCATTTCACAGCTGTAAATACTAACATCTACAGAATCAATTCTATGAAACAATACAGATCTGTAACAATGGCTTTTCTTGAGCACACATACTGTGTAACAGTACACATTTTTTTGCAATGTTGGATTACTAGGGTTTCTACAGTGCAACCTCAAACTTAGAATATTTTGGTGCATTTTCCCTAACATATATTTTTCATTACTAGCAATCAAATCCTGATGAAAAATACACATATCAGGGATTTTCATATTGCTGTTATTATCATTTAAAAAGTGCCAGTATTGAGAAATGCATGAGTAGATACAGATGTTAGGTTTTCCCAGAATGACAGAAAAATAGAATATCTCAAGTTGGATTGGACTCACAAGAATCAGTGAGTCAACTTCCAGTTTTGGTAGCACAGGGACTTGCAGGGGTTGCCTCTGTGAGAGGAGGCAAGAGGATGCTTTGTGCTGAACATGGCCTGTTCCAGATGGCTCCAACAGGCCCACCACAGGCACAGCTGAGCCCATTACTAACATCTGGACTGCAGTTACACAGATCCAAGTTAACATCAGACTGCATAGTACGCATGCTATAAGTCATGTGATGATTCCTTCATCAACTATTAAGGTTTTCAACTACAGCAGACTAAATACTTCAGAAGATATGAATTAAATTTTAACAATGAAGTGCAAACAAGGGCAATTGCACTGCGTATAGTCAGAGAAGTAAAGCACAAAGACCTAGCAATGTGGACAATCACATCATCACTGATCACCAGAAGGTCAGCATTTCACACTGCACCGCAGTTAAGGGATAGGATTGATCCACCCTAACCTTGTATAACTGAGACTGATGACTTATTAACCTAAGTTTCCATTACAGACAGCAGAAAGAAGCAGTCCTGGAAGTCAATTCTCCTTACCTACCTTGGTGAGAAAGAGAAACATGCAATTCCCATTTGTGTGAACTGACCAAAACAAAATGTTTGGATGATTCTATGAAAACTTTCCACGTTCACAGTATCATTGCTTTAATGAAGAACAGTACCTCTATCTACTAAAAAAAAGGCAACACGAGTAACATTAGAGTCACAAAACTCCAAAGTTCTATAGAAATCTTTTCAATACAGACACTTCTCAAAGGAACAAGCAAATCTATTATTTTAATCTATTTTTAAATCTTTTTTTATTAAATCTCTTTTTAAAAAAAACCTATTTTTAAATCTGCAACTCTACTAAAAGAGGGACAAACAAAGGAAAGAAGAAGCATTTTCTGATGGATCCATGATAGTAACTGTAAGGAGATTATTTCTTGTTTCGTGGTACATGATAACATCATATCAGCTAAAGTATTTCAAACATTTAAACTTCCAGTATCTGCATTTTTCAATGCAATAACCTTAGTGCTAATATCTGACATGACATTAAAATTGTTTCTAAAAAAATAAAACTAGAGTCCATGAGCTATTAAGACATTACCAGGCATAAGGAAGCAAAATTCTGATGCATCTGGGTAATATTCTTGTATTCTACTGTGTTCTACACTGAGTACAAAACCTGAGAATGAATTTGATTTCTTCACCAGTTATAGCTTTTCTTTTAAAAATTCATTAACAGGATACAAATTAACCTGGTTTATGTTAAAGTAGATTTCTCATATGAAGGCACTGCTAAAATTACATATTTTTGTATTACAACTCTTCATTATTTCCATGCAATATATTTTCTTCAGTTTTACGATGAGCCACTTGAAACGTTAAGGCAACTTAATGCACTCAAAAAGTCAAAAAACACTATACAAGAATATTCAATTCAGAACCTGTGCTTAAAAGGGTAAAAACCATACCTTTTTTCCAATGCAAATGCTGTCATCTGTAACATACTAATCATGCTATGATAAAAATCTAGTTACAATATTTTCTTAATACAAAACAAAACTAACACTAATATTTTGAAATGAGTAAAAAACATTCATAGATATTTACATTCAGAAGGGTATACATAACTCACTTCTGAAATGAAACAAAATGTGAAATCTGCTCCTCACACCATTCAGATAATTGTTTTAAAGGCTTCTGTATTACTGCAGTTTTTCTGCTTTGAATTCACATTCTAGCATCCCCATATGGATGGGGATAAGAGATCTCACAATGACCACTACCACTAATCTATGTTAGTTGTTCCAGTTTGAACATACTGAAAACCTTTTTGATTTCAAAACATCTTCCTTCCCCTCATTTCCAAACTAATACAGCTCCAGTGGCTTCAGTAATTATGTAGGTCAAATGAACATACATATGCTTTAACTCAATGTCAAGTTTAATAGAAAAAGACCAGAGTCAGACTTACCATTTTCTTCCAGGTACATCAGAAGGATGCTGCTGGATTCAGTCCCTTCTACAGCATAGTCAAATGCTGTGTTTCCATTAACATCTTGCAGCAGCACATTTGCTCCAGCCTACATGCAAGAATGAAAAATGCTTTATGTGTATGCAATGAAATCCCAAAAGACAATTCTTATATGCAAAGACCAGCTAACTTGCCCATTTGAAACCATTCCTAGCAGGTTGAATATAACCTTGAAGATTAATAAAAAACAAATAAAGGACTTTGAATGTCAAAAAGGGCTGGCTTTGCCTGGGACAGCTGATACTGTCACCACTCTAGTAGTCCAGCTGGTCTTCACCAAACAATCATCCGAGCTCCTTGTCAGTGACTTTTGGAACAGTCACAGTTTGTAGCACAGCATTTTAAAGTAAACTGTCACCAATTACAGTCTGCCTTGGAACACTACACAGCAAACAGCACTGGTTCAAAAGCTGACTGGACAAGCAGCAAAGACACCCACACGGGAGAGTCAGGTAAACAGATGGTAAAGGTAACCTTTACATCAGCCAGCCCAATCTCTGACAGCCTCATCCACCAATCGAGCCTCAAAGAGAACCATCTCTTACTAAAAAAAATTGCCATTTGTTGACAGTTGAAGACAATGAGAGTAAGCATGATTATTTTAATTGTAATCCCTAAAGGAGCCTGGCTGACATTTCCATAAAATTCATTCAAAATTCAATACAGACAACTAAAGGGAGCCACCAGGAGGTAGAGGAGGAGATGAGAACAAACACATGAGAGATTTAAGAAAAAACACTAGAATGATGAGAAAGCTTGCATTTTCTATATTAAATGCTGCTAGTGTTAGAATTTGAATTATGAAGGGTAATTTATATATAAAAAAAAAAGGTCCCTTAAAATATTGCTAATTTCTGACTTTACAAGACAGTAAAAAGTCACATATATGCTTTAAGAGGTCATAATTTTAATTCATTTGTATTGTTCTCTCTATGACTTTTAACTGAAAGGATTTATGAAATAAGAGTGACCTTTGGTAATTCTAATTACTTTTCTTAATAGCTTGTATTATAAAAGTTTAGCTAATAAAAATGAGAGGTACTAAGTGCAGCCTTTCCTAAAACCACAGTGGTAGAGATCAACTGTAATAAAGAATTATTAATAGAAGCTATAACTTCTCCTTTTAGTAGCTTACATTCTAAGTGCCGTGCCAAAGAAAAATGCTTAATAGGGTCAACTCCAGTAACAGAGTGAAATATGCCACCAAGAGCTAGCAAATCCATTTTGATTTCATGTTACCAAACTTAAAGTGTTGAAGTTGGAGTGGTGATATGAGTTAATCTGCTGATTTCCTTTCAATAGAATCATCAAGGTTGGAAAAGATCTCTTAAGATGATCCAGGCAAACCATCCACCTATCACCAATATTTCCCACTAAACCATGTCCCTCAGTATGATATCTAAATGTTTCTTGTATACCTACAGGGACAGTGACTCCATCATCTCCCAGCTTGGTGTCATCTGCAAACTTACTGAGGGTGCTCTCAATGCCCTCATCCAGGTCGTAAAAAAGAATACTGAACAGGACAGGCACCAGCACTGATGCCTGGAGAACACAGCTTGTGACCGATCACTCACTGAGCTGGATTTAACTTCATTCACCACCACTCTCCATGCCCAGCCATCCAGCAAGTTCTTTCCCACCAAAGAGACTATTGGTCCAAGCCACATGCTGTCAGCTTCTCCAGGAGAATACTGTGGGAGACAGTGTCAAAGGCTTTGCTGAAGTCTACACAGACTATGGCAACAGCCTCTCACTCATCCACCAGGTAGGTCAAGGAGATCAGGTTGGTCAAGCAGGACTGACCTTTCATGAACCCATGAAAAAAAAATCCATGAACCGATTGTAGCCAAGAAGAGAGATACGGGCATCAAAGAATGACTCACTGCAGCTATCTCAACAACTATCTCCAACATCTGGGATACCCTATACAGTGAGATCCTATCTGCCACAATAATCTCTTCTGCTATTAAATACATTATTCTCTTTTCGTGATTATCCTGCTCTACTGACTAGGGGAACCTGGATAGCATATTTATTTAAGATGCATATTTGCCAAATGGCTAGATCAGATTAGATAAGAGATGACTCTCATGCTTCGTGAAAAGGAACAGAAGGACACTTATGTGGAAGGAATCTTACAAGGTATAAAACGTTGCATTCACTACAGTACTATGAAAATAAGTCTCTACTAAAAAAAGACATGATGAAAAAAACAAAAGGATGGATTTGAAGATCATAACCACTTTGCAGAATGGCTTAACGGCTATTTACAGCATTTATTCCACTACTCAGCAGAGTGTTGTGTGTTGATTTTGGTGTTTCTTTTTTTTCTTTCTATACAGTGACTCTAGGAGTTTGCTGGTAATAGTAGTGTCAATGAAGTAATACATTCATATCTCTAGTTGACCTGCATGCAGCGAAAAAGCACAAATTCCTGAAGGTATCTACACTTCCTTGCATGTAAATAATCTCCAAGAATTGTAGAAGCAGTTCAGGAGGATATTAATAACACAAGTTAACACACATTTTCTTACTTCTTGATCTAAGAAAATGAAAAAAAAAAAAAAAAAAAAGACATTAAATTCAGAAAGGGTAGGATATTTAACTTGATCTGCAGCACAGTTTTCATTCTTTCTCCTGGATTTAAGATTTAATGCCACTGAAGGAAGACTATAATATGGAATTACTCAGCTCCAAATAATTTTACTGGGTAATTCTACATTAAATTATTTCTTAAAAAAACGTGCACAATGAACTGCAACCAAAAAGAAGGTCAAGTCTGAAAAAAAACAAGGACAGAGGAGGTAGGATTGGTTCTGAAATGAAACTTCAGAACTAACGTGAAAAAGCAATTCAGGATGAGGTTAGACGTTTAAAAGTAATATTTCCCTCTAAAAATAAATTATTCAGGAGTTTTTAAGTAATAAACACGTTTGATATAGAGTACCAAGTGTTTAATACAGTTTGTTATCATCATCAAACCTCACACTCGCACACATTTCAGTACACAAAGAGTAAGGTACTGGAAATATTTGTTAAGCTCCATTTCTTTAGAGCACTCCCAAAAATAGTTCTTAATCTCATTTCTGTGCTTAGCTATGCTTTGAAAGACAATCTGAACAGAAATAATTCACCTTTGAGAAAACTATCTAAAAAAAGAAAAGAAGAAAAGAAAAATTCCCAGGGCAGCTAATCCCTTTCTCTGTCTATATGGTTAAACAAGCTGAGAAAAGGTAAATGGATAAAAATTGCTTTCTTTTTATACACTTTTATCTTTCCCTCATTTTCCTCTCTTTCATGTTGAGCCCTGGAAGAGAGACTTCCTCAGTGTAACTACTTGAAAGTAACTTGCTTGTGAGAAGTGTTTAATTGAGATATTGTCATTGTTGAACTTTTTAAATTCTGAACCAGATTTTGGCATGCCTACAATTGAAAACTCATAACAAAATAAATGAAAAACAACTTAATTAATCCAGGTACACATGAAGTAAACAAATATGTCTAAATAACCTTTTAAACTGCATTAAATATCAATTTCACTTGTATTCCATAATGCAGACACTGTAGCACATAAGAAGGAGTATAGGATTTCCCAGACGGTTTCACCACTTCATCAGACACTTTTCAGCCAACAATTGTCATTCGGTAGCCTTAAATAAATTGTAATATAATCTGTGAGCTAATCAAGGAAATGTGGGGAACCCCAAATGGATTTACTTATTTTCATTTTTCCACAGGGGAACATGAACATGTACAGATTACTGAAACCTGGAAGTATGATGACATGAGTTCATGGAAAGAGGGACATTCAGGACCATGGCAAAGCATCTCATGGCAAGTAAGGAGCTCATTTGCTCCAGCAGTACAGCGGGAATTTACACAGGCAATACAACCGACAGACCAGAATTCTTCTGTCTTTGTTGCAAAACCAAGACTTTCCCTGAAGAGGAATTTTTTTAAAAAACAACTGCAGTTAAAATTCTGACAATACATTACACTGGCATTAAACATGGAACAATTCACTGTATTTCCCTTTCCATGTTCAGGCATAATCTCCCATTTAAAAAAAAAAAAAAAAAACATGTCTGTCAAGTGTCATAGAATCATAGAATGGTTTGGGTTGGAAGGGACCTTTAAGATCATCTAGTTCCAACCCCCTGCTATAGGCAGGGACAACTCCCACTAGATCAGGTTTCTCAAAGCCCCATCCAGCCTGGCCTTGGCCTTCTCATCTACAACTTCACTGGGCAGCCTGTTCCAGTGTCTCACAACCCTCACAATGAAGAATTCCTTCCCAATATCTAGACTAAATCTATGCTCTTCCAGTTTAAAATTATTTCCCCTCAACCTGTCTCTACCTGCCCTTATAAAAAGCTTTCCTGTAGGTCCCTTCAGCTACTGGAAGGCCACTATAAGGTCTCCTTGATCTTCTCCAGGCTGAAGAGCTCCAGCTCCTTCAGCCTGTCCCCATAGGGGAGGTGCTCCAGCCCTCTGATCATCCTTGTGGCCCACCTCTGGACCTGTTACGAAAGCTCCATATCCTTCTTGTGTTGGGAGCTTTAAAACTGGATGCAAAGTGTCAGTATGATACAAACTGTAAGCACTAATACTTCGAAGCATACATAGTACAAAGCCATAGAATTCACCTGTTCATTCTGACTACATATTTGCCCGGCATATATGAAAAGTTTCTGGCTTACCCATTCTCAACACCCTCAGCCTTCAACCATTTCTCAAAAAGAAGATGAATATCTTGAAAAACTTTATTCAACATCTCCCATGGGTTATACTTTTGAGAAAAATATTTGTCTGCAATAACAAATTGCTTCATTTTAGCAAGACTTTAGATGAAATATGTTATTAAAAAATGTTCCCAAAAAAACATAATTCAATACTACATCTTATTTGAAAAGTTGTGGCTGTCAGGCAAGGTCCCGGATGACTGGAGGAAGGGTCACATCACTCCCATTTACAAGAAAGGGAGCAAGGAGGACCCCGGGAGCTACAGGCCGGTGAGTCTCACCTCTGTGCCTGGGAAGATCATGGAACAGATCATCCTGGATGACATGCTTGATAACATGAGGAATGAGCCAGCACGGCTTCACCAGGGGAAGGTCATGTTTGACCAATCTGGTGGCCTTCTATGATGGAGTGGCGGCATCGGTGGACAAGGGAAAGGTGACCGATGTCATTTACCTGGACTTGAGCAGGGCCTTTGACATTGTCCCCCACCACATCCTTATCTCCAAATTGGAGGAATGTGGATTTGATGGGTGGACCACTTGATGGATAAGAAACTGGTTGAAAGGCCACAGACAGAGGGTGGTCATTGATGGCTCTATGTCCAGGTGGAGGCTGGTAACGAGTGGCGTCCCCCAGGGGTCTGTCTTGAGACCGGTGCTCTTTAACATCTTTATCAATGACATCAGTGACTGAATCGAGTGCACCCTCAGCAAGTTTGCTGACAACACCAAGATGAGTGGTGCGGTCAACACAGTAGAAGGAAAGGATGTCATTCAGAGGGACCTCAAGAGGCTAGAAAGGTGAGCCCGGGTGAACCTGATGGGGTTCAACACGGCAAAGTGCAGAGTTTTGCACTTGGGCCAAAGGAATCCCAGGCATCCATACAGACTGGAAGGAGCAGTCCTTGAGAGCAGCCCTGTGGAGAAGGACTTGGGGGTCTTGACTGATGAAAAACTTAACATGAGCCAACAGTGTGCCCTTGTGGCTTGGAAGGCAAATGGTACCCCAGGCTCACTCACTCCATCAAAAAAGGGGTGGCCAGCAGGGCCAGGGAGGTGATTGTCCCTCTCTACTCTGCTCTTGTGAGGCCCCATCTGGAGTACTGTGTCCAGGTCTGGAGCCCCCAGCACAAGAAAGACAGGGAACTGTTGGAGAAGGTCCAGAGGAGAGCCACAAAGATGATCAGGGGACTGGAGCACCTCTCCTACGAAGACAAGCTGAGGGAGCTGGGCTTGTTCAGCCTGGAGAAAAGAAGGCTGCGGGGTGACCTCAATTCAGCCTAAGAGAGCCTACAAACAGGAGGGGAATCAACTCTTTGAAAGGGTTGATAACTGCAGGACAAGGGGAAACAGTTTGAAGTTGAGGGAGGGGAGATTTAGGTTGGATGTCAGGGGGAAATTCTTTACAGAGAGAGTGGTGAAGTGCTGGAACAGGCTGCCCAGAGAGGCTGCGGATGCCCTGTCCCTGGAGGTGTTCATGGCCAGATTGGATGGGGCCCGGGCAGCCTGGTCTAGTATGAAATGGGGAGATTGGTGGCCCTGCATGTGGCAGGGGGGTTGGAGATTCCAACCCTGGCCATTCTGTGTGATTCTGTGTGAATACACGGAATGCAAAATGAATCCAAACTGAGTGTATGGCTCTATGGAACAACATCCATATGCAGAAATTCCAAACAAGAGTGAATGCTTGCAATCAATAATAGCTGACTAGATGGTGCCAAATTTGTATAGTACCCCTCTATGATTACAAATCAGAGCCCGCTGCCAGAGAGAAAATACCCTTGGCTGGCAAAAAGAGATAAGATTTCTCTTCTGGTTCCAGAAATGATTCAAAAGATTTCAATATATCATAGGATTAATTTTACTCCACACTTTTTAACCCTATTTTAATTTCTGCACTTTTTTTCTTATTTAGTAGAACTTCTTTGTTTTAATTTCCAACAAATTTGAGTTGTTTATTTCCACATACATGGAAAAACTGGTGACCATAAAGACTAGGTATGGAATTTAAGCAATGCAGCATGAGGTAGGTCAGATAGAAAAACATTTCACAGTAAAAAATCAGTGCATGCACCCCTGGTTTTGAGAACTTAAATAAGTTTAACACGACTTCCCACTCAGTGGAAGTGAGATGAACAATTTCAAATCCAGTGGCTAAAACTGCAGTAGAGCTAAACTTTTAGCTTATTTAGAATAGTACAAGGAAGAACATTTGGCACACAAGGATGTAGGAGCTGAACTCTTCCCTGTTTTAGAAGTGAACCAAACAGTTTCTGAAGTGCAAGCATTCTCAGATTATTTGATTTGCAAGAACTTACAAAAAATAGTGTCTTTATCACATAAGCACTTATAAAAAGGCCATAAGCACAGCCAGACTACTCTTCAGAGCACTTCCTTTTGCCAGCTACACTTTGCAATTTGGCCTAATAGCAAAAGCATAAATATTATCACAGATTCTTAGGACTATTTTCTGTAGCTGTATCCCAGTGGATCGATCTCCAAATTCCTACTGGTAAAATAAGAGTTTAGTTTATTCTATATTGTACATTTGGGAATTTTAATCTCTCAATCTTAATTTTTTAATATGTTTTTAAGAACAACTGAAATCTATTAATCAATCTAGCATGCAGAGAGGTATATAGGCTTATCAGTGCTACTTACTAGATGGCTAATAATCCTTGCTATTTTTTTTTTATTATTATTTCCAGAGCTTCTTGTACATCTAATCATGATTCACAAACAGGAAAAATATATACCCACCATTAGTTGAAATAAAACACGGACAGAGAAATCACTGTTGTAAAGAATGTGTCCTTAACAGATCTGAGGGGATTTCCTTCTATCTCTCAATTCCACATTATTTTGTGTATTATCAGCCTATTGCCGTCAGAAGGAATAAAAAACACATTCTTTCAAATGAATTTTGTAAGGACAAAAAGGGCTGTGAAGTTTCAACCTGAAACTCTTGCATTTTGATGCACACTTTAAACCATTCTTTTCAAAATCGTGTTCCATGCAGGTCATTCTGTATTAAAAAGCTAAGTAATTGATGTTTAATTGCATAGTAGGAAGTCACAGGTACGTTATAAAATATGAAAAAATTTCTTTGCCACGAGTGTGGTCAAGCACAGGCTTCCTAGAGATGATTGATGACTGATGCCCTGTGCCAATCAGCATTTAAGAGGCATTTGGACAATACCCTCAATAACATGCTGTAACTTCTGGTTAGCCCTGATGAAGTCCAACTGCATGACCTCATTTTTAGAAGGTCTCCTCCAACTCAAGTATTCTATTCTCTAATATTAGCAATATTTACAATCATTACCCAGCCACTGCCTGTTTTTCCTAGAATTGCCAACACTGACTTCACGAGATTGAATGAAGGCAATCATAAATATAATACAACCTGAGGAATATGTGTGGATATAAAACAAAAAGAAAGAAAAGGCAAGTATGAGTGAAATAGAGGCAGAAGCATTGTGTTACAGGTCAGTAGCCATGGATCTAACTTTCCACAAAATCAAGACATTAAGCAGAACAGGAACAATTCTCAAGACAAGGATCAAAAAAAAAAAACTGAAGACTTCACATTAGCAAACCACAGACAACAAAATAAAAGATAAAATGAGACTGAGCAGCTGCTCTCAGTTCAAAAGCATATTTTCTTCCCTACTCATTTAAAGAGCAGACTTCCCGTGGGCAGGAAATTATTTCACAGAAATAACAATTTAGTTACTAGTAGAGCTGAGGGGAAAAAAGGAAAAAAGAAAAAACCCACAAACAAATAAACAAACAAAGAAGTTTCAGTGATTACAGTTAGAAATTCTCTGTTGAGAGTTCCCCTACCCATTTCCTGTTGTAATCTTAATTGAGGTTTGCCTACTTAGTAAGAAGAAAACTGACAGACATGAGTGTAGCACAAGTGTAGTTAATGTTTTTATTAACTACAGAATATTAAAGAAACTATTTCACTGAATCTAGATATTGTCTCGGAATGCTGATTGACATCTTAACATGTTCATTTTAACTCTCTCCCTATTAATGTTTAAGAAAAACCCTTCCTCATGACACTGCAGATAGCAGGGATATAGTTAATCAGTTTCTATCAATTCCAGAGTAAAACAAGGTTCCCATGTCAGGACAGAAGGTAAAAAGCAGCAGATGAAAAGCCAGCTATCTGCCTCTAAGCAGATCCAGGACTAGGAGTCTACCATGCAGCTTAACATTTCTAATATCTTACTTTTTTTTCCTCCTCCCTCTGGACTTAAAAGAGAACAGAAGAACACAAATCTTTATAAGCAGTTTATAAAAATCTTTAAGTTCCAGGATAGTGCATAGCACACAGTACAATTCCCTTGGGGCTGTGCTACCTTCTTATTTGGCTTTAATGATCCCCAAAGCTGCCTGGGGAAACACAAAACAAAAACAAAAAGACACAGTTCCTTTAGGAAAGAGAGGAGTGGGGATCATTCCCCAAATAGTGGTATTGGCTATGCAGGTAATCCAAGCAGGCTCTTTTCTTTTACAAATCCTAGTGAAAAACAAAGAAATTAAAATTTCAGCTGTCCAGTAGTACCACTTCATAAACCTGCACTCTTCATCCCTTTAGAGAAGTGTCCATCCCTGCAGCCTGAAGGTACATCCATGATGCTTGATTAAATGGGAATATTGGTAAGCTCAGACTGATGACTGGATCTTCAAAGTATTCTTTTTTACAAATAATAAACTACAGCTTCTATCAGGCCGTTAAGTTACTTACAGGTAATAAAGTTCCACATCTAAACACCATCACACTCTGACAGCAATTGATACCAGACTTGGGTGAATGATTTCCAAAATTATAGGTTTTCCTCATGAATTCTGATTGATTGAAACCTGAACTTCTAAAGGTATCAAAGAAATGCAAGCAGCGTGTAGGAATTTCCAAACTGAAAATATTTTCTGCTTTCCCGAGAGTCATTTCTCAAAACAACCTGAACAAGAACTCAAACTCCGTGCAGCAATTCAGAAGTGAAACCAGGGCATTGCAAATCAAAATAACAACTGGAAAGATTTAACACCTGTAATCTGATACACTAACAAATGTTCTCCATATGCCTTACATGTGCTTGTGTGGCCAGAGAAAAAAATGAAGGGAACAAATCCTCCTTTTTAGTTGACTTCTTCCCTAGTAGTGCAGCACATTTAGACAATATTCATGAAGAAAGATAATTCTCCCGTAACACAAGTGGGAAAAGCTTTCACTTACTTTTAAATGTATCTGCAGAGAGGAAAGCTGAATAAACTGGTATATTGGGTCAGAACTTCTATAACCTTGAATCAACGGTTATCCACAGATGATGGGCAGCAGAGTGATTCTATTTCAGGGCTCTGTGTGAGTTGCTATTGCCTATGCTTCATGCTTGTTACATTACCAAAATTACTCTTTCAAAAGAGGCAGGAACGGTCTGCCATCTGGGTGAGACTAACTGTACAAATAAAGATTTGGATTCAATTTTGGCATACATAATCCAAACTCATACAAACACAACACTCAATTTCTTATGTCTGCAACTAAACAGCCTAAAGAACCAAGGCATACTAAAAAAAAAAAAGCAGAAGAGGACTCAGTGTTGACAATTTTACGCCAAAACATTAAAATAATTTCTAAAACTCAAGTGTTTATTAATAAGTAATTATTAATAATATGCTGTGCTATGCCATTACTACTATTTCTTTTTTCCTTGATAGGAAACTTTATAGTCACTTGCTAGACCTGCTAAAGGAAACTTCATACAAATACAGTTGGGAATTCAATCACCTCTCTGCAACTTAAGAATTTCAGCTGCTGTGTGAAGACAACTTCTTTAACTCACAACACTTCTGGGTTCCACACTGCAGAAAGGAGCACCAAAATCTGATTATGTAACATAGCTCCAGATCAAGACAGACCTTTGATTCGTTTACTTTATCTAGAAAATAAGATTTGTGGATGCATGCCAGAGTGCAGAAAGAACATTACAGCATCCCCAAAATCTCAGACATAACCTCTGCAAAAGATGAGTTAAGAAAGAATAAAGAAACATGCCAATACAGTGGCTGTCCTTTCTAAAAAGTGTCACGTGGAGGCATACATGTGAAATCACTGATGTCTACAGAAATATTCAACTTCATTTGAAAATACATTTGCTGTTGGAGTCCTTAAATAATAAAAATAGTTAAAAATCATCATTCAAATTTCCACAACCGTTCTGATAATCAGTTAATTTATGAATAAGGATTTATTTTTTTCCTTAAAGCTAATACAATGCAGGCAATGTCACCTCACATAAAGGATTTTCAGTAGACTCAAAAATATATATATATGACTGCCATGGCAAATATTACAGATTGTGTAACAGGCACAGTCTGTTCCACTAGTGCATTCAGAAGATAAAAGAATTAGCACTGATGACTGAAAGCTAAAGACCAACATTTTCCCATCTGTTTGTGCACCATGGGGACTTAAATTCTGCACATCAGCTGGAAGGCTGGTAAAAAGCAAACAAAAGCCCACTCAGTTCCAGTACTGAACACTTCTGATAATACTGCAGAAGTACAGTAGGTTTTCAGTAACATTTTTCATAGTAAATACAGTTAGGAGATGAAAAGTTAAAATCTACTATCCCAGAAGCTATCAAATGAAAAATAATGTACATTTCTCAAATTATCACTATTTAGATGCCTAACTGTACAACATTCATGAGGATTTGGGATCATCCTATTAATTCTAACGGCGTAAAGATATTTACTTGCATCTTAATTAGTTGGCATGTTGGATTTCATGGCTGTTCTTCATATTCAGGCTCCTAGTATATAGATTTTTTGGAATTTAAGACTTCAGTTTCTGATTTATTCTGTGGTCTGGTTTCCTTAACTTAGTTTTATCTAGGGGAGTCAATGTGCACTGAATTCTACCAATGAGTTTGGGCCATACGTACAATATTTCCCAGCACAGGACTAGGACTCCAACCCAGCTCTAATGTTAAATATCCAATCCACTAGTCTCTACAGAAATGATTAAAAAATCTTGCTCTTGTAATATGTAGTTGCTGTAATGTCAGGAAGTATTCTAGCTGCCAAAAAAACCCAAAACAAAACAAAAACAAAACAAAAAAACTTTACACTGCATTAAAAAAAAAAAAAAGTACAATGCAAAAAAGTAGATAGTGAAGAACTGTGTCCACAATTCTCATCTCCAAAACCAAGCACAACGAGAAGAAAGCCACATCCTGTATTATATTCTTATTTATGGGGGGAACTCTTGAGTCAAAGCACCTATCAAGAAGTTTTAGTGAGAGATTCTCAGAAGAGACAAAAAGATGAACCATTAGGATATCTGGAGAGCACAGAAAGCATGAAGAAGGCCCTTCTCCTTGCTTAGTATGCAAAAAAAAATTATCAATCAGAACAATTATACAAATTGGGTAGTCCAATTTGAATGTCACAAAAATAAGCTGAAACATAATTTTTACTCCTTCAATAAAACCATTTTCTCTGAAAGAAAGAAAAAAAAATCAAGAAGACATCTCAGAATATATTATCTCATCATTATTGGGTATTTCTACTGTAATGTGAATAATAAAAGATGCCAATAAATTTATTCCTGATATTTAATTACAATGAAAAGTTCATTTAGAATGGTATTCAGTTCTATTTTTTAGACAAAGAATCAGAATGAGGTCAGCAAAAAGGTGACTGAAGTACAGAAGGATGGACATTTGACTTGATACTGTCAGCCTTCAAATTACTTGGCAAAAAAAAAGAGAATTATAAGAGAACCGTCAAAGAGCACTGATGGCTAAAGACTAAAAATTTCCCCATCTGCTTAGGCACATGGGACTTGCACACTCCCCATCAGCTGCAGAGCTTACAGAAAAAAAAAGAAAAAAAAAAAAAGGAATTATTCAAGTGCTGGATGACTCTGATAACAACAAAAATTCTTTTTAACTTAATTTAATTGGAATAATTAAAAAGTATGACAGGCATACTGAAAAATTGATCAGTCCTTGTCTCTCATAACACTAGAACAAAAGGTCACTTTACAAGATTATTGCCTTTTATTTTTAGAACAAATGGAAGAAAATTCTGTTTCACAAGTGTGAGCCTTTGGATTTCCCTGTCAGAAAGTCTTTAAGTCACAACAGCATAGTTAAAGTCAAAAGTGACTTAACTATTTATAAAGCTTTTAATTACATAAGGTCAATCAATCCAATATTTAGGAAATAAAAAGATTCTGAGTTAGTAACATTTGTGACTTGTGTACAACACTGGACAGGTGGTAAAGCACACTTTGGCTGTAGGAAGAATAGGAAGAGAAAGCGCCTTCTGATGATCAACAACAGTACTGAGAAGGACAGAGCATAAACCAAGCTAAAACAAAACAAAACATTCTGAGACCTTGTTTACTAAGGTTTCCTGTTACATTTCATCTTTGCATGTATAAATATATGTTGTTATGTTAAACATAAATATATGTTGTGTATATAAATATATGTACTATAGATACATACATTATTACATAGGGTAGAATATATTATACACTCCGATACACAAAAAAGTAGGAGAAATTTCTAGTTTAATTTGGCATTACAAAGAGTTCCCAAACATGAAATATTGCTGAAGGTAGAACTAAATAGATGGAGTAGTAAAGAAAGCAAGCGGTTTTGATGGCTCACTAAAGACTGCAAGCTGATTCTAAGGAGCCAGCACCTTACAGGCTCAATTTAAATTTATGGGTAAAACTGAAGTCCCTGTTTTACAAGATGATTTTCTCCTTACTGTCATTGAGTGCAAAGGTAGCCTTTTCTTCCCAGCTATAACCGCCCATTCCCTTCAAAACTCTCCTTCCACATGATGGCACATGGTATGGAATATGGTCCTGCTAAGAAAGATTAAGGGTCCTGGTCTGTGAAAAACTTAACATAAGCCAGCAGTGCACACTTGCAGCCCAGAAGGCCAAAGGTATCCAGGGCTCCATCAGAAGAGGGTGGCCAGCTGGCGCAAGGGAGGTGTTTGTCCCACTCTACTCTGCCCTCATGAGGCCCTGGCTGGAACACTGCATCCAAGTCTGGAGTCTCCAACACAGGAAATATGTGGAGCTTTTGGAGAGGGTCCAGAGGTGGGCCACAAAAATGATCCAAGGGCTGGAATACTTCTCCTATGAAAACAGGCTGAGGGACCTGGGCTTGTTCAGCCTGGAAAAAAAAAGACTGCGGGGAGACCTCATTGCAGCCTTCCAGTACTTAAAAGGAATTTAGGAACATGAGGGAAATCAAGTTTTTACATGGATAGATAGTGATAGGACAAGGAGGTATAGTTTTAAAATAAAGGAGGGGAGATTTAGATTTAGATTGGATGTCAGGGGGAGGTTTTTGCTGAGAGAGTGATGAGGTGGTGATGGAAAAGGTCATAGATGCTCTGTCCCTGGAGGTGTTTAAGGCCAGGCTGGATGGAGTTCTGGGTAATCTGATCTAGTACTTGATCAAGCAGTTAGCACATCTGCCTGTGGAAGAGGGGATGGAACTTGATGATGCTTGAGGTCCCTTTCAACCCAAGCCATTCTGTGATTCCATGATCCCATAGACAAGTTTAAATTAGCTGTCCAAATTCTGTTCCCTCCCATCTCCTTAGACTCCCACAGCCTCCTTAATAGTAGGTAACATGAGAATGGCCGTGGCTCTGTACAGCACTGCTTAGCAGCAACTATAAACATCAGTGTGCTATCAACATTGATAGAGCCAATACACAGCATCATACCAGAAACTGAAGAAAACAACTATGTCCCAGTTAAAACTAAGACAAGATGCTTCAAATGGCACATGGAAAAAAACAACATTCCTTCAAGAACAACATCGGATATTACCATTTTACTGATGTTGAGCAAATGACAAAGTCAATATTATATGTTTGCACAGTAAAAATAAAGATATACCAGTCGTATGAGTCCAGAATAAAAACCAAAGGATTAAAAAGCGCCTAAGAAACAATAGTTGTGTAAAGTTCAAGATAAATACATTCATTTCACATCAGGAACTAAAAGTACAAAACATTAATTTACCTCAGTTAATTTACATTTTTGTTATGAGATATTCATTGTGTTGATTGATAACATCGTCATACTCCAATTGTATAGGGAAGAGACTTCAGCTTAATCAGCAGTCAGGGTGATACTCTCCTGCAGGTTAGTAATTAAATCTATACACTCTACAGACAAGTCATTCATTGTGTGAAAGACTGACTGTATTTGAGGAGCTTAGCACGCCAGTCATCTTCATACAGAACTGGCTTCTGAGAACACTAGAGTGTGATTAGAGAACTCACTAGACAAACAGGCTATCCTATTACTTTCCTGTGCCTTAGTAGTAAATTAAGTCTAGTGAAACATACCAAAACTTCCAGGGGAAAAAAAAAGTAACAACTGTATGGCACTATAAAATCTTAAACCAAATAATGTGGAAAAATAATTCCCATGCCTCATTGATTATATGAAAAGAAAAGCATACCTATAACTTCTACTAACACAAGCATAATCACAGATATCATTTATACATTCAATTATAAAATAAGCAACTCTAAGATTCCAGGTATTCATTTGTTGCAAAACTGACCAAATTTTAGATAAATTTGAAACAAATACTTCAAACACACAATTCTGAGTAGCCTTTCTGTGTTTTAACAGATTTTTGCAACTGTGTTCATCCACCTTAGCAGCAGGTAATGAGGTCACAGGAATCTACCATCTTCTTATTATCTTGCCTAGTAATATTTGCCCACAATCATTCTCTAACGATTGGCTGGTCTTCTTTATCCCTCCAAAATACACTCCACCAAAATTCAGTACTCTCCTAACTTTTGTGAACATTCTTCTTCCCAACCAATGCTATCATCACTAATCTTGAAATATTTAATTCAATGAATACTTATCATTTTTTAACATTTTGGAAAAACTACATTTAGCATTTATTAAGTTTGCAATGTCTCATAGTTTGTAATGATATTCATTTGATAAGAAGGTAACTATGATTTGATATTTTTACATAGTTGAAGCTGTATTTGTTATTCAGAAATTTATAAACATATTTATCCTGCAGTTTCATATTTCAGCTTTCATACATTTTCCAACATCCTTTTAGCCTTTCATCCCTGCAAACAGCAGCCATATCTTGGTCAAGCTCATTAGTGAAAGCAAAATAAAAAAAATTACCTGTAACTTTCCACTGTTTCTCAGTTCAGGCATTTAACTCCCATCACACACATCAGTCTCATTATCTTCTGCTGTTCTACGCTGAACTGAACTACCTGCATTTTTGCATAGTCTGGACTAATTATTCTTTGTTTGGGAAGTCAATAGCTTTTCTCCAGTTTTCCATGTTAAGCCTTCAGAAGCATGAGCAAACGAGCCTTTTACCAACCCTCAGGTCAGCCTATTTATCACCTCCACTAACTCTGCACTGTTGTAATTTACCTAAATCATTTGCTTTCAATACATACACCAGTTTTTTTCCTGCAGCAGTTTACCTTTCAGTGACTGTTCACATCAATATTTAGGAAAGCATATCATGACAAGTTGCCTTTATTATTATATATTTTTTTAATAAATTGTATCAGTGTATCAGTGCTGCATTTTGCCCTTCCAGCTCATTTATCACTTCAGGAATTCATGAAGATTCATTTGATGACCTTTTTTTTATAGGTTTATGCTCTCAACCACTTCTATGTTACATATTTCAAAATACACCACATTGATATTTCATTTCATTTTAATGTTTCCCAAAAGAAAACACAAAAAAGCCACATAAGATTTTAGAGAAGGCAGGATTGTTGGGTTTGGGGTTGACAATTTTTTCTAATACTGTAGGTTTGTTCTGCCTAAATAAATAACAGTATCAACTGATTTGATGGAGTATCTCTCACTCCTTTCCCCTACCCAAGAAGACAGCAGCTGACCAGGTCCCTTAAATCTATTACTATTCCTCTGTTCTGTTTTATTGGAATTTTGGAAGGTTTGTTCAACTTCTGCTAGCTGGTCTTTTTTCTTGGCTTCAAGAGAGGAGTGATGGTGAGAGAATTCAAAGATGAGATATGCTGTTGGCTTATTAGATCTGTTGTGAATAACTTTATTAATTATTAAAAGAAAGATGTGAGGGAATCTTACGAGTGTTGAACATTTCATATTTTTCAGGAATGCCAAAAAGAAAGGACAAATGCAACCTGTTCTTACTCTGGTGGAGGGGAAAAAGCATACATCTGTGTAGATAAATACGTCCACAGAAGAGGAAACAATATACATGCATATCCTGCTCCATCAGGTCTGACACTAATAGCACACTGAAAATCATTTCAACCACGCTGTCCAACATACCAAGCTGCCAAAAACATCTAAATTTCCTTTCTATCAGGCAGCCCTTTCATAGACCTTAGGAGAGTCACATGCAATATTAATCTAGATCTTTCACATCACATTAGGCTAATGCTCTAATAACCAAACCAATCGTTTCCAAACTATTTTATTGCTCATCATCCTTATCAGTAAAAATTTTGTGTATGCACTCCCAATATACGTATATTCATTTGTTTATAAACTACATACATGTACCAGTGTACTAACGCTACGTATATAATGAAACATATGCAAAACAGAAAAGATAAAAACATCATTCATGGGTGGAGATGAGGACAATGGATCACTCATCAATTGCAGTGGGCAAAGCAGACACAGTTTGGGAAAGACTAATTTATCTCTGATAACTAACAGACTAGAAAGTAAGAAATAAAAGGCAAATTAAAAACACCTTCTCCCCAAGACAAGATCTTCCATGTCCATAAAGCTTTATCTCTGCCCCTGCTCCATGTAGGTCCATCCCACAGTGCCACTGAGCTGAGCCCCAAGGGCTTCCCACAGGCTGCAGCTCTCCCAGCACTGCTCCAACATGGCTCCAATACCATGGGGCCCACTCTTCAGGCACTGCTCCACATGGGTCCCCAGAGGTGGCAGCTTCCAAAGCCCTCCTTGCCCCACAGCAAGTTAATCTCTATGGCTGCAGCTCTGGTAGTGGAGGAGGTTGTACCTCCTCCAGGCCTCATCCACTGCTGTCCCATGGGCTCCTCCATGACTGCACATGGAGATCTGCTCTGCGTGGTGCCCATAGGCTACGGGGGGGCTGCCTGCTCCTCCAAGGGCCTCTCCTGGGTTGCAGGAGCTTCCGCTCCATGCCTGGAGCACCTCCTGCCCTCCTCCTGCACTGACCTTGGTGCCTACAGGGCCATTTCTCACTCCTGTCCCAGCTGCTGTAGAAAAGCAGTTTTCCCTTCCTTACTCTGCTCTCCCAGAGCACACCCAGCATTGCTTGTGGCTCAGCTCTGGTAGTGGAGTGTCTCTTTGGAGCAGCCGGAGCTGTGACAGCTGTGGGGCACTGCTGGGCTCTGCTCACAGAGGCTACCCCTACAGCCCCTCTGCTACCAAAACCTTGCAACATAAACTCACATAAATGGTTGAGGTTTTGTGTGTTTTTTTTTCTTCTGTAAACAGGAATTTATTTATTTTTTAAAACAAAGTTATTTACTACTGGGACTATATCCCCTTTGGTACCTCTTCTTTTTAGCAGCTCACAAGAAAGTACTTCCTTTTGTATTTCAGTACTGAAAAAGAACCTGCCAAGTACCGTAAGCTGAAACACATTAAAGGATATGTACCTGCAGCCAACTGTAGAGCAAGTTCCCTACATAATTTGTTCTAATACTTGTTTCTTCAAATCTTCAGCAATGCTTTCTATATATCTTGCAAAGCTACCTTCTGACAAAATAACCCATTTTAGAATTTGCCACCATGTTGTTTTCCCTATTTCAGTCAGCAGAAAGAACAAGCATTTCCCCAGCGGTGTCTGGCTTTTTGTTTTTCTCTATTAATTAAGAAACTATAAAAGAGGTTTTTAAATGTCTCTTGTTAAGTTCAGTGCATGACTTTAAACATCATCAATTCACAAGTCTTATAAGGAGGGATCTGGGATAGTTTAGTCTGGAGGAGGCTCGGAGAGACCTTATCACTCTCTACAACTACCAAAAGGGAGGTTGTGGTGAGGTGGGGACCAGCCTCTTTCCATGCATGACTAGTGACAAGAGGGAATGGCCTCAAGTTGAGCCAGGGGAGGTTCAGACTGGATACTGGAAAAAATTTCTTCTCTGAAATAGTGGTCAGATACTAGAATAGGCTGCCCAGGAAGGTGGTGGAGTCATTGTCCTTGGAAATGTTCAAGAAACATTTAGATGTCGTATTAAGGGACATGGTTTAGTGGAAAAATATTGGTGATAGGTGGATGGGCAAACTGGATGAATTTGGAGGTCTTTTCCAATCTTGATGATTCTGTGATTTGACCTGATTAGATCTGCGCCCTTTTTTACCTCATAACATGGTTGCCAATCATCTTGTTTGTATTAGGAGTGGGTGAAATGTTTGGTCTGCCATTTTCTTCTTAATTCATGCTCACAATATTATCTTCAATCCAAAGTTTCTTTGCAGAAATCCTTTAAAGACACGTGTCCATTCTGTGAGTGTTCATTTAGTTTAAACTACCAATACAATCTCTAAATTTATTTAAATGGGAACGCAAAAAACGCCAAAAAAATCAGCATTGCAATCTGCTGAAACCAGTGAGTGAGCAACAACACCACTGTCAACAACTCTGTTCTGTGGGTTACCCAGTCTTCCCCTAGAACATCCAGCCTATTGTATGTGACCTAAGACAGACAGAATGACAGTGCCACCTTCAATAAATACGAAAGACTAGCAAAGCTTAATTTTCTCTTTTATAATTTTTAACAAAAAGTAAATATATAGAGAGGTTCTAATAAATGCCTCCCACTCATCAATGGATTGGCTTGTGCACCTCTCAGGACACACATTCCACTTTGAAAACCACTGTGCTAAATCTCACAATTTATCTTTCATTTCCATATATTTCTTATATGGGTCCTAACAGAACATGGAAACCAGTAAGAATGAGGAACTCAACAGGAACTGTTAAATTTTAATTTCAAGCAAATGTCACCAAAAAATTGCCTTAATGCACTTTTCTCTTTAAAAAAAAATAAAAATCTTTTTTTAATCATTTTTCTGCTTAATCACTTGCATTGGCATATTTCTCATATGTCTGCCTTTTCATACCCCCACTGGGACAATACTCGGTTTTATGAACCAGTATGCACTGCAGTTTCTCTTACAAATACTGCTGAGGCAAACAATTAATTACAGATCTAAGTATCATTCTCAGCTTACTGTCAGCAGCTACGCATGCAACCTTTTGTGTCCTTTAAGTTTCTTTTTTTGGAAAAAAAAAAAAAAATTCTTTTTTTTCTTGCCTGCTATTCATTTTCTTTTCAAATATTTGAGAAAAGTTAGAGCTTTTTCCATGAACTTTTTTCCTGCCTGATTTCATACCATAGAAATTTAGCCATAACCTAAGTTATCAAATATCCACAACAAAATTTTATTTGCTGGTGTTTGAACAAATGTAGATTTTAATATCCTCCTTATGTTAGTTTATTATTTTAAGCACACAACCAGGATAATTATGTCTACAGAGCCCTCTGAACAGATGTCGTGTGGGAATATAATACTAGAATGGATCTCCCGAGGCCTTACTTTGGTGACACAGGTAAATACATAACATTTAATCTCATTCACAACTTTAAGATTGATTTTAAAACCAATTAGGTTGCTTTTGTGTATTTTTTTTCCCTTTCCTATTATTCCTGCATGGAATGCTCTTTTCCCACCTAAGTTTCCTAGCATTCATAATAGTTATTTTCAGTCTTAATTTCTTGAGATCTTATAATCATTTGTTTTCATGCTAGCAGTAACCCCAGGCTTCAATAGCTCTTTTTATATTCTACTCTATCTTGATTATTTACAGAAAGTTTCCACAACCACCCTGTCAGTGTTTGTTGCTTTTGCGTTGTGTCCTTGTTTTGTTTTGAAATTAAACAGATTAGTTATTTTTAGACACTTCTTAAAAGATAGCCTATTTTTCTGTTTATTTTTCCAATTTTCCTTGGGAGAATCTACAATTCTTTAACAGGTCTGTACATAATTAACTACAGATTGCCATTCCTGTGCAATAAAGCATTTCTCTCTCTGCTGCAAATATCTTCATTCTGACAGAACCAAGAATCACTTTTCCCTGTTGGCAGATGCAGATTTGTAATATATAATCATCTCACAATTGACTAAATCTCTGAGGTCTCTCTCTTGCCTTGCTATTTCCAGCAGATGATTCCTGAGTGTATCACAGAAATGCATGTTACTTATAACTCAGAACATGACCTTATTCTTTGTACACTTAAATTTCACCCCTATTTTTGCTTTTGAAGCCTTCCAAGAAATCTTTCAGCGTGAAACTCCAATCCTCACCCACAGTAACATGGTATTGTAGATACTTCTTCAGCCAATTTTTTTTAATCATTCTCCTCTTTTTCTTCCCAAGGTTATCACCAAAAACTGTAAATCAAATAGCATTGTCAGACTGATCCTAAAGAAACCTCAGCAACTCCCAGCCCCATAGTTTCTCTCTTAAAAGGTAGATTGTTGCTTTGTTGTTACCAGTTTCTCAACCACCAGGCAGCTTTTCGCTTCTATAATTTCACTAGCAGTTTTCCTTATATTCCCTAGCTATTCCCTAAGAGCTATCAGCAGGGAAATTGTGTCACTGATTCAACAGAGGCCACTTGGCACACATAAGCAATTAATCTCACTTCCTTCAAACATCTGCCAATCATTGAACATTCCCAGATCATCACCTCCATGGCACAGATCTGTGTTCACTGAAGGTCAAAAGCTAGATGCTCATTTTCATTATCTTGTCATTCCTTCATCCCCGTTGTCTGGAATCACGAGGATTACAGTGAAGCTGATCTAGAATCCCTCATCTTTGTGCATGTAGCTCACGTCTTGTCACAGGTGTCCCTATTTGCTCCAGTCCAAAACGGGGTAGTTTTTCTTCCCAACATGAAGAGTAATTAATGAATATTGTTGTATTGCCTTCAAGATCATCTTCAATCTCAAGGTTAACTCTCCTTTACCTCCAGGATTTTTAGTTTCATGGAAAAAAAATTTGATGCTAAGGACTACAGATTGCACACTTTTATTTTGTCAGTTACGTGCTATGTTCTGTAACATGAGAAATCAATGTTGAGTAGTCTTACTGCCAGCCAGTTCCTACCATTCCTGATGTTTCTGCAAGCAAGCAATACTTTTCACTGTGAGAACACACGCAGAAATATTCAGTTCTCTCACCACTGTCCATAAATTTCTTGGCAATGTCTAGCCATCCAATAAGCATTTACAGACTCTTCAAACATAATAATCAGTCTCATGTCTAAGTGGAGCTTTTACTTTCTGTGACTCCTTCCTGTGGAAAAAGACTAACTCATCAAATGCTCTAGCGTTCTTCCACCATAAAGTTCAGATTCTGTTTCAATAGTTATTTCTTCTGTCAGTGGAACATTCTGATGCCTTTCCTCTTCTCATCACATTATACTTATTCTTTTACTAGACTTCTGCCCTTGGGCTATCTCCATTACTTACTCCTCTATTCTGATGACACGCTTTTATTCCTTTTTGAAGTTTCATCTTTTATGTAGTTCTAAGAAAATATTTTCCTAAAGTCTGTCTCTTCAGCAGTTCTTCTTTCATCCATTCCTTATGGCCATGTTACAATATAGCCATATTCCTTGTTTAGTACGTATTTTGGTCAATCTCCATGTTTTCTTGTAGACAGATCTATGAAAGTACTTAAACTGCTGTTTTCAACTTCTCCTCTACAATATCTTAATATCTTCATATCTCTGTAAGATAAGCCTTGGATTCCCTCTTTGATAAGTTAATTCTACTAAGCAGTCGTCTTTTTTTTTTCTTTTTAGAAAAATAACTCTTATGACAACACTCAAATACAAAATGCTTTCCAAGACCTCCCTATCCAGTTAGGCTCCTGTTATTATCTCTCCTTGGACTACCTTCAATGCTGCATTACTAGCTACTTTCATCCCCTTTTCCCAGTCATGGAGGAGAAGCTACAGCTTCCCTTGAGTGTTGCCATCTGGTGTTTAGCAGCTCAGTAATAGCCTTCACCTAGATTAGTTCCATCCCAGCTCAGTCAGCTTTTACTCCTCTGTCAGCAACAATTTAAGACTGTGAGCCAGTAGCATGCATTTTCTGGGAGGTACCTCTGACACTCAGCACACATTTATTTGCTAGACTCTGCAGACTGCAAGTGAGGAAATTTTTTTTTTTTAGATATCCACTGCTTTTATATGAAGTCTTCATTAATAACTGTCTATAGAAACAGAGGAGAATCATTTTCGTTTAGGCCATATTATACTTTGAACTGGCATTCGCAGTCATCTCCTGACCTCTAACTATTCATCATTCTCTCCCCATTATGGTTTCCTGATAAAAAGACACAAAGGAGAAATAATTATTAAACAAGATAGAGTGGGAGGGCAGAACTACTTTCTTCTGAGGACACAATTGTTTGTTCTGCTTTAATTGTTTCTAAAACTATGAAAGATAAAAATCTTTCATTAAGTTCTAAAGCTAATGACATCCTGATCATTCCTCTCTGCTTGCTTAAACAGTCTGATCAAAAGAACAAGGGCAAAATAACTGCAACTGCTCTCTCATTACATGACTTGAGATACATCCCATACCAACTGAATGGGAAAAGGGAACAGAGAGTTGCAGCCCAATAAGTCCTCCTTCCTACTCCCACCAGCAAGTCTTCTCCTGTTTTTTTTTTTTGTTTTGTTTTGTTTTTTCCAGTAAATCTGTATCAGATTTTGGAAAAGCTGCCTACAAAAGGACCTTTACATTAATAGCAAAAGCAGGCATACTATAGAATATATTTAAAAGTCTATCAAAAAAATTCAGGGCTAAAACAGGAAAGGATGAAATAATTAATGAATTCCATATGTGAAGAGACAGTCAAATTTGAAATATTCAACTAGTACTACTAGCGCTGGAGTAAGATTTAACTAATTAAATATACACAGTTTTTATCCTGTCAGCCAAAATGTGGTTGTGGAAGGCTTTTAAATAAATGTTTCTAAAAGCTCCTTACAAAAACAGTGTCCTATCACAAGTGGAACAGCATCCAGGGCAGTTCACGGCACTTTGGTAGAGCATATACAAGCATGCTCAGAAAACAATTCAGAGGATGCTGTCCTGCCATCTCATCTTTTCTCTAGTAAGCTCCACACTCTGTGTATTTATTTTTTGGTTGGTTTTGGTTTTGTTTTCTGATGGCCTACAAGATCCAGAACCTCAATATCTCTCTGAAAACAATTTAAGATCACATGAAAAGGAGAACAAAGAAAAACAGTAGTTAGTAGGTAACACACAGATGCTAAAGAACACAATGAAGCATTTCGCAAAATCACAGAATCACAGAATGGCCAGGGTTGGAAGGGACCTCAAGGATCATGAATCTCCAACCCCCCTGCCACATGCAGGGCCACCAATCTCCCCATTTCATACTGGACCAGGCTGCCCAGGGCCCCATCCAGTCTGGCCATGAACACCTCCAGGGACGGGGCATCCAAAGCCTCTCTGGGCAGCCTGTTCCAGCACCTCACCACTCTCTGTGTAAAGAACTTCCCCCTGACATCCAACCTAAATCTCCCCTCCCTCAACTTAAAACCATTTCCCCTTGTCCTGCTGTTATCTACCCTTTCATAGAGTTGAAGAATTGAAGATTTGAAGGACTATATCATACACCCACAGTTAGAACAATAAGCCAGGCTACAAACACCCAGAGCAGGAACACACAGTGCTAATAAAGATTAGAGAAAGAAAGCTATAATGTCTTATTATAGAAAATGAATAAATCTAGGCCCTATCTGAAACCCCAGGACACAGGCCTGTTACACTTTCAACATCATAAAAACATTAGCATTTTGGCTAAAATGTTTATACAGCATTTTCTACAACTTTTTTACTGTCCTCTAAATCTAAATATTTTTTTTGTGAGTGATGTGGTGGTTTAACACCTATGACAAGCTAAACATCACACAGTCACTCTCTTACTCCTCTTCTTCAACGCAATGAGGGGAGAAAACATGATGAAAACTTATGAGTTGTTCTAAGGACGGGGAGATCTCTCACCAATTACCATCATAGGCAAACAAGACATGACTTGGGGAAGACTAATTTATCACTGATTATTAACAGAGCACAGCAGTAAGAATTAAAGACAAACTAAAATAACACCTGCTTTTTTACACTAAAAATGTATCTGCTCTGCGTAGCGCATAGGGGC
This sequence comes from Perdix hodgsoniae, assembly GCA_035772895.1. Taxonomy (NCBI): domain Eukaryota; kingdom Metazoa; phylum Chordata; class Aves; order Galliformes; family Phasianidae; genus Perdix; species Perdix hodgsoniae. The sequence continues at coordinate 1,778,974 of JAPSGF010000077.1, forward strand.
GTCGGGCATAGGGCATAGGGAGTCTGCCCTCCTTCTACAGTGAGCTTGGTGCCTGAAGAGCTTTTCTCACATTTCTCACTCCTGTCTCCCAGTTTTTCTCTTTCTTCAGTGTGCTCTCCCAGACGCATGCCCAGCAGAGCTCTGATCTGACATGGGGCAGTGCTGGGCTCTGCTCACAGAGGCCACCACTGCAGCTCCTCTGCTACCAAAACCTTCTCATGTAAACCTAATAGACTGCTCTAGCTCATTCCTTTGAAGGGCAAATCTACTTTTGAATTTTGTACTTCAGTTCCAAGTTCCAAAAAGCATGTGAATAAACACATTTAACTGGCTGGCTGACAGCTTTTACATTTGCTTTTCCCAGTAATGTCAGTAAAAAGAATACACTAAAAATGTATTTCTACTCCTCAGTTTTCTTTTATTCACATGTAAAAGTTCCTGAAGATGTAGTACTGCTCTCTGCCATTCCAGTTAATTAACTGTCATGTTTATTACAGCAATGCCATCAGGTCAATGAAGGGATAAATCTCCTCAGTATAAAGCACTGTACAATACTGTCTCCACTTTCATAATTTCATTTGACAAAATCTGTGCTATGGAGGGTAAAAAACATTCCTGTTACTCACTGCAAGATGTCTCCTGAAAAAGTTAAAATGAAGTAATAAAAAATCATATTTAAAATGAATTCTCACTGCTTTCATTTTCATCTTTACGTCAGTTAACCTAAAAGAATTCCACAACTACTTTGGAGTTGTAAGGAAAGGAGGGAAAAAGAACTACCAACAAAACCTAAACCAAAGGTGTACTGCAAAAGAAAACTTGTAACTTCCAAGGTTTTGTGCAAGTCTAATTGTACCATTATATGAGTCCAAAGCTCAATGATGAATTATCCATTATGTGCTCTGAATTAAGGTGTAACAGCAAGTCATAAAGGTACTTAACGATCATAACATAGCCATAGTTTATCTTGAGAAATGGCACTAAACATAGGAGCTCTATGTGACTGTAAACTATTTAATATCTACACAAATACCACATTTCAAAAATTGAGAGAAAAGGATGGGTCAAGATCCAAATAAACATATCACGGAATTGCACAGACACAAATCAAAATGTGATCAGTTATATTTTTTCCATTTGATGTTCAATTCATTGGGGCAGTAAATAGAGTGGAGAAGATGCAGCAGCTGAACAGCTTTGACCTCTGTTGCCTTTTTAATTATCCATGGCTGATTTCTTAGAGTAGAGAATTCACAATAAGTAAAAATGTTGTCCAGATGAAGAGAAACAGGAAAAAAAGTGATACAACAAAGTGATATTTTTATTCATGCACCCTACTCTTTGAGTAGCTGAGAATTATTTACTAAATTGCAACAATATTAATTTCACTCTTTCAACTAATTGTAACTCAGCACTTTCAGTGAGACAAAGCACTCTGAAAATTAAATTGCAAATCTTTCAATTCAATATAGAAAGCAGTGCCAAAAACAAGTGCAAAATGCAGCATTGTAATGCACCCACGGACAGTGGGAAAGGAAAGCACCCCAACCAGACAGAACTGCTGTCAGCATGTCCTGTCCTGAGATTTCACAAGCCAACAAGGGAAGACAGCAGATAACATCTTGCTGCTTTTCATGCCCTCTTTGAGATTTCATTTAAGCACAAATGTATATAAGCTTATGCATCTTTCTTCTTAAGTGAAAGTCACTTGAGCACTCTCTACAAGCTGCTAGAGAAGGCTGCTGCACACAACATCCACAAAAAAAGTCCCCTGTCCCAAGGGAAACCTCAGTACTAATGCTGCTAGACAGTGATTGATGAATCTGACCTTTCCAATCTCATTTGCATGTATGGCAACCAGACCTCCAAAGATTACCTTTGATCTCTTCATTTCCCTGTGTGCTAGCAGCTGCCCGGGGGCAAGTTCTTCAGTGGTGGGCTACATGGAATCTATTTCCTAGCTGAACTGCCCAATGCCCTCCCTTGCTGACAGCTACAAAGTGGAGAAGACTTAAATATGTCCCATGGAAAGCTATACTACCTAGGGTAAAAAGTTGGGATGGAAAGAAATTGCTTCAAATGTTTCATTCAGCACACATTCCCCAAACTGCCTACAATTCCAGTAGGCATCCAGTAGGAAATGACAGCGCATTATCACATGACATAACACCCACAGCCCCTCCTAGCTTTTAGGGAGAGGCATTTAAGCTAATAAGCTTAGTCTTTCCTATCTACCAGAGGACAGAAACAGCCAGTTACCACAGTTAAGCTGATGAACAATAGATAAATCACTATCTTGGCTGAGCCAGAGAACATGAAGACCACCAAAAGTGCAATATAATCAGAAACTAGGTATGCTTAATTAAGTCTTCATTGATAGTCTTCTCAGATCTATATACCCTATATTCCCCTTTTTTTTCTATTTTCCCTTCAGGAAACATTTTGAAACCCACACTAAAGAAACCTCCAATGGTTTTTATGACTGTTTGGTAGGAATTAGAATTTGCTCAGGTCTCAGTTGAAAGGCCAGCTGTTATTTTTTGGTTTACATCTTTAAAACAGATAATAGAGCACTGTCTAGGTTATAAAGTCAATCTAGAAGAAATATTTATCTAAAAGTAATTCATGAGGGTACACGAAATGTTATTTATTCTTTCAGCTTGAATTTGTGACATAATAGCAGCTGCCTGTGGCTCGTATTAGTATTATCCAGGCTCACGCAACACATTAGACATGGCCCATGAAACACTCCAACCTCAAGGCCAAGTAATTTCTAATATCAAATGTTCACACAAAGACATTTCAAGGTTGTGAAAAATACTTGCCTCCAACCTCAATTTCCATTTTCACTTTGTCAAATATTATTAAAGATAGAATTAATGTCACGGTTCAAAAACTACTGCTTACCTAAGAATAATTTCCTTTCTCTCCACAGAACTCTATTTATTATTAACACTCCAGAATGGAGAGTATAAAGGTGTTATTTATGTGATCAAGGAAAGTATGCCTTAAAAAAATGCTTACTGCCCAGAAAGTAGGCAAATTTATTAAAAGTTTTGCAAATAAGGTAGAGAACTCCAACACTAAATGTAAAAATACATAATGGAGGCAACTCTGCTTACCAAGACCTTAATATATAAGATGATCTATTTATTCCAAGCTATCAGAAGATACCTGGGGAAGTCCGCTTATAATAAACAGGAACAATATGAAACAGCATTCAAGTGATGGGAATCAAAAAATAACTTTGGATATAACTATGTGTAGAAATACTTAATGCTTTTTAAATTAGATTGGGCTTGCAAAAAAAAAGGCAGGGAAGACTTCAGAAGTGTCCAGCATAACCCGCTAGCTGCTCCTGTTAATGTTAACAACAGCATAGGATGCATTATTTCTGGAAATTCCCCACTGCTGAGCACAAGAATAGTTATGGACAAGCTTCTCCATTCTAATCTGCTTATCAGTTTAGAAGGACAGGTTGAATTCAAATACATTACGTTTATAATAGAAAAGGTAAAGAAATGGACATTCCAAACAAAGCCAAATATGATAAAGGCTGTAACTCTAGTACTGAAAAAGAAGATGTACCTGAGAAAATTCTAGCTGGCATTGGCCAGACCTCACTTAGTCCAGTAGAGTCTCTCAGCTTCTACAACATATGAACTGGATACAAAATGTACCATGGGACTTTACAACTTCAAAAATGCACTGGGAAATCGTCCGGAAGGAAACTAAAGGCACATGCCAAATTCATGCCCCAGGCCTTTCTAGCAGTTTACTAGTACAGATTATCACAGTCCAGGAATGTTCCTGGACACATCTTAGTTTTCTAGAGCAGGTGCAGTCTCAGAGGCCATCAGAATCCTAAGAGATTACAAGATAAGATTTGATGTAGCTCAACATTAAAACCAAAGGTACAGACTGAAAAAAGCAATCACAGAACAGTGTGAAAGTAACTCCAGGTTCCAAATGAAGGTTTCACTGTAACCCAGGTCATTTACAGAAGGTCAGGTGGTAACTACAGTCCTTTTTTCAGATACACAGCATTATATTAGAGTTAGAAGGTTGAATCATATTACTATAATTCACTATGATTAAGTAAACCCAAAGATTATCCTCACTACTGCTGAAGAATGCTTGCTTGTGATGGCAAATTGACAATTCCAGGAATGTCCAACCCACAGCCTGGCACAGCTCACACTGCAGCCACCTGCTTGCTCCCTGACTCCATCATAGATCTGCCACATAGAGAAGATCTGGCCCCTCAGCACCAATCAAACCCTACCTGAACTGAAATCAGCAAATGGGGCACAGTGCAGTGCCAGCTCAAGTTATGGCAAAGAAGTGTATAGATTTCAATGTATTGACTAAACACAGTCCTGTGAACAGCAAAAATACACAGCCATGCTTTCCGCTGTGACAAAGGAACTTGAGGACAAGTTTCAAAATTGCCAAAAAATCATCATTTCTTTCTGTTTATTTGCGATTTTTAGTCGTAAATGCATTACCTGTAAATTTTCATACGGAATGTATAGAGTTGTAATCAAAAATCTGATCATGTCTCTTTATGAGACTTCTATAAGCCCGCCCTTGCCAAAAAGAAATATCCTTCATTTCAAAGTCATGCCTGGTTTGTGTCATTGCTTTTGGCAGTATGTACCTTTGTGAACAAATATTCTCAAGGATGAACCAGAGGAAAAACAGTTTCATCAAAAATCTCTAATGAACACCTTGAGAACTTATTAACTGCAACCACTGCCATCAAACTCAACCAATGCATTAGTTTCACAAAAACAACATCAAATATTCCACTGTTTTTATGTTTTTGTTGCTCATTTCTTATATGTTTTAATTTAGAAAAATAAATAATAAATAAATAAAGTTTTGTTACTTTATATGCATTAACTATATCATATATTTAATATGAGTTGCTGCAAAAGCAATGCCTCCTCTTTAGTTATGTTGGTCCATGACATCAGAGGCAGATGCTGGTGATATGACAGTAGAGGCTGAACCTTCCTGCCAATATTCCGTTACTTTTTGTTGTCATGTGACAGAAGACAGTAGAGGGGGAGCCTGACAGAATGGCATCTGACATGGAAATGCATAAGAAACAAAAAGCAGACAGTGGATTCCTTCATGAGGAAAAAATGGCACTCGGTGATATCCATTGACACTTGCTGAATATTTGTAAAGATCAAACAGTGGATGTGAGCACAGTGGGGCAGTGGGTAGTATGTTTAAGCAGTCATAACAGCAACAGTGAATCACTTCTCCTGGTACATATTTTCACTAGTGCAGCATGCAGGCTTTCATTAATCACTGGCAAAAGTGCATAACTAATGGTGGTGATTATGTGGAAAGATTGTTGTAGTTGAGAATTTGCTCAAATAAACAGTGTCACTGCATTCTTCATAGCTGTTGTCATTTCCATGGAAATAAATAGGAGGTATTACTTTTGGAGCACTCTACATGAAAATAGATTAGAAAACTGTCAGATTGTGAATTGTTTCTGCATTACTGCTTTACAAAGCAATAGGAAACAAAATGGGACAAACAGCTGCTTTAATATCCTGCAGTAAAACTAAAGGCTGCAGTCCCAGGAACAGAAGCACAAGAACAAAGTTGTTCTTTATAGAGGCTGAATGTCATATTTATCACTGCACTGGCTATATACAGCTTGATTAAAGTTGATTAGACAAATATTAAATTGGCCTCATTTTGGTCATGTCCACAAACACTTCTTTATGAATACTGAGTGTAACTGAGTGAATATTTGCTTTTAAGAAGGAGGTTTTGATAAGATTGTTCGCCAACTCAACCCTTAACAGAAAGTGTCAAGGATAAAAGAAAAATTATCTGAGTATCCCATTTGGGACTGAGTGCTTATCAGAGATATAAGCTCTTGACCATGGGGAAAAGACAAGGGAGACTTGTCATGACATACATTCATAATGTATTCTTATTAAAGACCAGTAATTCCCTTGCTATGTATCTTCTAAAAATCCTGAGCACCAAAATAACATCAAAAATAAGCATACACAATATATGATTTCACTGATATGATTAGCAATATAGTGCTTTCACACAGCAATTTCAAACTGTATGGTGCTACATTCTGTTTCCTTTTCAAGCACACAATGCGTTGGACTGTTTTACTTACTAGCAGCAGCAGCAGCACAATATCAGGATTATCACACGCACAGGCTACATGCATTGATGTCCAAAAATCCTCATCTTGATGATTTACATTCACTCCTCTGTCAATGAGAATTTCTGCAGCAAATGCATTATCGTAGCGAGCACACTAGAAGAAAGAACAGATTAGGGATAGCATTATACTCTGTGTACAATTGAATTTATTACATATTTTTTTCTCTATTTAAATTTAGCAGATGATATATTTGTAGACAGCAGCTGATGAATCTATAGAAGTAGTTCTGCAGAGACACCAAGTTCCTTGTGTATGGCTCATGGAATCCCTTATTCCCTGTGAAAAAGCGCTAAATGAAATCTGCTGAAAACTGCAGTGAAAATGAGCTTTCTATTCATTCAATACTATCCTTCCAAATCAGCACACAGGAACTGAATGAATGCATCATGAGTAGTGGGCTGCAAGTATATTCACACTCACACTCGCATACATCCACAAACACACTAACTCCTGCCTTTTATGCAGTTTGTAGCAGTAATACACACCTCTCTATACTTCGGCCACTACCCTTAGTGACTCCTGTTCAAGTCTCTCTGACAAACACATATGCTGCACACTACAGGTGTGCTTGGGGTAGTGTGGATGTGTGCATGCATGTAAGCGTGTGTGTTTGCACGCTTTGTTTCATTTTGAGGATTAAGATAATCATTATTTGCAAAGAAGAACAAATTAGCATAGGCACTGTTTTCTGCTTACGCTTTTTGCCACATCTCAGACCACATGTGCTTATGGATGACACATAAGGACAATTAGAGCACCTGAGGTAAGATCCTGAGCCTGGCCTTGCACGTGAGTTCAGTAACTAGAGAAGGAATCACCCTTCTCCACTGAAGAGACTACAAGGAGCTGTGAAAGACAAACTGTTTTTCTTCTTTGTCTCAAAGCTTGCTTCGTGAGGCGTTTTGGTGATAAGACTCTAACCGACAACTGCTAATCATCTAGGAGGGTGAATGGTGCATGTCACCGTGGCACTGTACCTCTGCTTACGATTGGAAAGATGAGCAGAAGCGGGACAAGCAGTCTTTTTCAGGGGTGCTGCTTGAAGGAGCTGACCACTGCAAAAGGCGATAATGCTTGTGCATGGCAATGAAGGCACCCCTCCCTGCTGGCTTATCTGTTGGGCCAGGTATGTCACACCAAAACTTAGAGAAAAGAAGAAGAAAAAAACCCACAGAAATGGGGGATACAAGGCCCTCACTAAACTAGGGACTTTGGAGACAAACTCCCAAAGACACCTTTGACGGAGAATTCCCTGAGGGGAAAACCTCTTTGAAAGAACCCCCGAGGCCCGCTTGCTGCGGAGCTCCCTGGCTGTCTCCCATCCCCCGCGGTGATCAGACGAGTTCCTGAGATCAATGGACCTGCCTTGTACCTCGATGGACCCACGGTGGTGTCTATCTCTTTTGCTCTCTACAGAGACTCCTTGCTTATATTTCCTACCTTTCCTATCGCTCACCTTCCCTTCCCCATTTCCCTAAAACAGCTAGGACTTGTAATAAACTGGTTGAACCAACATTTGAACCGTTGCTTCTTAATCTCATGCCGGGTATACATATTTCAAAGAACCTCTTCTCCCTCCTGTAAATTGGAGTGAGACAGGAGCCTACGTTTCTATATTATGTACCTGAATGCTTTGAATATCATCCTTAATATCTATGCCTCATCCAATATTTACAGCTGTGTAACATTTCCTTGCTCTGGAAATCACACACATACAGTAAGTGCACAAATACAGTGAAATTTGCAAAAAAATTCACAGAATCATAGAATCATCAAGGCTGGAAAAGACATCTAAGATCATCCAGCCAAACCATCCACCTAACCACCAGTATTTCCCACTAAACCACATTCCTCAGTACAATACCTAAATGTTTCTTGAACACTTACAGGGACGGTGACTCTACCACCTCCCTGGACAGCTTGTGCCAGTTCTTGATCACTCTCTTGGAGAAGTATTTGCTAACAACCAAACTGAATCTCCCCTGGTGTAACTTGAGGCCATTCTAATCCTAATCACTACTTACATGGGAAAGTAGGCCAACTCCACAACCTCCCTTCAGGTAGTTATAGAGAGCAGCAAGGTCTCCCCTGAATCTTCTATTCTCCAGGTTAAGTAATCCCAGCTCCCTCAGCCTCTCCTCATAATGCTTGTGCTCCAGACCCCTCATGAGCTTCGTTGCCCCTCTCTGAGCATGTTCCAGGGCCTTGATGTCTTCCTTGTAGAGAAGGGCCCAAAACTGAATGCAGTACTCGAGATACAGTCTCATCAGTACAGAGTACAGGGGGATAATCACTTTCCTGCTCCTGCTGGCAACAGTTTCTGATCAAGCCAGGATGCCATTGTTCTTCACCACCTGGGCACGCTACTGGCTTGTGTCTGGCCAAGCATCAACCAATACCCCTACGTCCATTTCCTCTACACAGACTTCCAACCATTCTGCTCTAAGCCTGTAGCGTTGCCTGGGGTTGATGTGGCCAAAGAGCAGGACCTGGCACTTGGACATGTTGAACTTTATCCCACTGGGCTCAGCCCAGCAATCCAGTCCCTCTGAAGGGCCATCCTACTCCCAGCGCAGATCAACACTTTCTCCCAGCTTGGTGTCATCTGTAAACTTACAGAGGGTGCACTCAGTGCCCTCATCCAGGTCATCAATAAAGATACTGAACAGGACAAGCCCCAGTAGTGACTCTTGGGGAACACCACTTGTGTCTGATCGCTCACCAGTTGGATTTAATGGATTTAATTTTGTTCACCACCACTCTCAGGTCTCAGCCATCCAGCCAGTTCTTTAACCAGTGAAGAGTGTGTCTGTCCAAACCATGGACTGCCAGCTTTTCCAGAAGAATATTGTGGGAGACAGCATCAAAGGCTTCACTGAAATCTACACAGACTAAGTCAACAGCTTTTCCCTCATCCACCAGGTGGGTCATTAGAAGGAGATCAAGTTGGTAAATTGCAAGTGAGTATGAAATAATTATTCTGTCACATCTAATATCACATGCAGAACCACACCATGGCATCCAGTTTGCTCATCTTCATTAATATGACATGGAAGCTAAGACACTAGGAGGACAGGGGGAAGAAGGAAAAGTACCCAGATGGGTTCCATTGTGTAGTCAAAACATAGCTGAGGTACCTCGGTGAATATAGCAGTTGCATATAGTACTCAGTTCATAAATATAGATACAGATGAAAATTAAACTCTTGGAGGTTAAAGGGCAGTAATGCATAAACAATTTTCAAATATACTGACAAATGATTCAACAGAAATTAAATTCTGATGTACTATATTTCCATTAGTTTGCAGTGTAACTGACAGCTCCAGAAATTAACAATTTCATTGCAACAGTACCATTCATAGTATCACTAGTATAACTTAAACTGAGTTGCTAATGTTCAAGTTTTAACAAATCAAAGATAAGAAATTTTATAATACAGATCAACATAACCAAACACATTTTCAAGCTATTGTTAAGCAAAAAATTTTCCAAAGTGCTTCCAAAATCTAAAATAAAATATTCTGCAAGCAGACTTTTAACTAGATCTTTTATGCCCTTGATGTATTTCCGAAGTCACATTTATTTTAGCGGCATTGTGAAATAAAAGTAGAATTCAAATATCTTAAAATAGTTTCACATTGAACAGAAAACACATCTACAATTGAAGCATCACAGAGGATGCAAAGGATGATCAGACTTAAGAATTTATGGTAAGCTTCGCCAATGGCTTCTGTCTCTATAGTTTTTTCTGTATGGTAGTCTTTCTCCTACATACCCTTACATCTTGCTTCTGTTTTGGTCACTGCATACGAGCAGTTTTCCTTCTATCTTCTACTTAATCCAAATGGCAATGCAAATAATGATAAACCAGGTGCAGACTGTTTTAAATATCTATGAGTAGAAAATTAGTGCAAAAAAGTATGCACAAAAACAAAAGGAAAATACTATATCATGGTGTTCTTCATATAGGCACTACGAATCTTTGAGCCACACAATTCTATCTTCAAAATCAAACAGTATTTCCTTTGTTCTTACTGTGTAGATAATTTATAAATGAAACACTTCATTTTACTTTGTTAGTTAGCGCTCCTACAATATGATCCACCCTTTGATAAGCAATTTGAAAATGACCATTTATTTCACATGCATAGCAGGATGCCTTCATAATGACCATGGAGGACAGTGCAGATAAAAAAAAAGTATTGCTAAGACATTCTTCTCGCTGATATTTACAATCTGCTACTTGGTACCCCACTGTATTTATCCACAGTCACTAACACTAATATTCAATCACTCTTACCAGATGGAGCAAGGAACCTCCTGAGGAAACAAGCATATGAGGGTCAGCACCATCCTTCAACAGCCGCAGCACTGAAATATCAAAGTAAAGAGGAACAAGAGTTAATGCAGCAATACAGCCAATTGCAAGCTGTTAATTGCCTGATTCTTCCCCATCTTCATTAACAGATTTAATAATATATGCAAACTGCTGAGATAACATTTGCAAAACTACCATGTCAGCATCTCCCATCCCATCTATTTTAATGGCTAGGCCTGGAAGCAAAGAACCTTTGATAACAATGTTAAATATGAACAGTATCGAGCACTTCTCAAAAGGACAGATGATGTGCATGTTAGCTCTGTACGTAGGAGAGGGGAGGAAAGAGACTCTTACTCAAGGTCATGATCACCTTAGGAGCAAAATCACAGTCTGTTGGTTTGATTTGATTTTGCAGAGTTCCCATAAGACCTGTTGGCTTTTTCAGTAAATAATTGAAAATAGCATTCAGAAGTTGTATCACTCAACATTAATCACCAAACCATAGCTAAATGATCTGATCTGCACTTAATTTAACCTTTACAGTACATTGTCAGATTACTGATGCAGAATAATTCTTAAAATGATATTCATAGTTCAACCTCACTCCCAGTTACATCTATCAGTCTCCCTTTTGAAATGAACACCGGCTTACAAATGCAAGCAGAAAAACAAACAATCCTGCTTATCAGTGCCCACTCAAGGGTGAAAATTCAGCACTTTTTCCCAGTGGCCTTCACTGCCTTTATAACATTTTCACTTGGAATTTAAGCACTGAATAACTCACGCCACCAGTGCTCATTCCTAAAGCAGAACAGAGCAGTCACACTGTAAGGTGCCATCAGGGGAACTCACCCCAGCACTGCAGTCCTTTCTTCACTGGGCTGGTAAGAAAAACCCTTTTAAAAAGCCTCCAGCCAGGAAAGTAACTGCCAATAACGTACCAGGAATAGGAACATAGCTCATTTTGTCCCCATCATCTGTAAATCCTGGGTTTTATTCCTATTTAAGATTCCTGAACAAGAGCTGTGCAAAGACCCACAACGCATTCTAAAGTTCTGGATACCCCAAACCTCTGTGCCAGTGCAATGTCTGTCCTACAGGAGAGCCATCAATTCATCTCACAGCACCTAAGAATCTGTCAAGAAAATAATCATAGAATGGGTCAGATTGGAAGGGTGTTTAAAAATAATCTAGATAAAATCCCTGCTGTGGGCAGGGTCACCAACCACTAGATCAGGCTGCCCAGGACCCCATCCAAGCTGGCCTTCAATACCTCCAGAAATGGGGCATCCACAACCTCTCTGGGAAACCTCTTCTAGTGTTTCACTATCGTCTGAGTAAAAAAATTCCACCTAACATCTAAAGTACAATTTCCCTCTTTTAGTTTAAAGCCATTCCCCCTTGTCTGATCACTTTCAGACTGTGTAAAAAGTTGGTCCACCTCCTGCTTGTAAGCTCCTTTCAAGTACTGGAAGGAAGGCTGCAATGAGGTCCCCCTAGAGCCTTCTCTTCTCCAAGCTAAACAAGCCCAAATCCCTCAACCTTTCTTTGTAGGGGAGGTGCTCCAGCCCTCTGATCATCTTCATTGCCCTCCTCTGGACCCACTCCAAATGCTGCACATCCTTCTTGTGCTGGGGGCCCCCAGACCTGCACGCTGTACTCCAGAAAGAGCCTGACAAGAGCCAAGTAGAGGCAGATAATCATCTCCCTCTCCCTGCTGGTCATCCTCCTTTTAATGCAGCCCAGGGTACTGTTGGCCTTCCAGGCTACAGGTGCACACTGCTGGCTCTTGTTCAGCTTTTCACCCACCAGGACCCCCAAGTCCTTCTCCACAGGGCTGCTCTCAATGAATTCTTCACCCAGTTTGTACTCATATCTGGGTTTGTCTCAACCCAAGGGCAACACCTTGCATTTGGCTTGTTGAACCTCATTAGGTATTCATGTGCTCACTTTCTGAGCCCATCCAAGTCTCTCTGTATGGCATCACTTATTTTTATTGCGTCAACTGCACCACTCAGCTTCCCAGTGTCCATGGTGTTTGTTGATAACAATGTCGAAGAGCATCAGTCCCAGGACAGACTCCTGGGAGACACAACTCATCACTGCCTGCACTTGGACATATAGATCTGTAGATGACAACTCTCTGACTATGACTATCCAAGCAATTTTTTATCCACCAAATAGTCCAGCCTTCAAAACTCACCTCTCTCCAGTTTAGAGATAAGGATGTAGTGGGGGACCATGTCAAAGACCTTGAAATAACGTGCATAATATGCACCACCTCCTCCTTACCCACGCATTTTGTGTATTTGCTTTATTTTGAGAATCTTTTAATTCCTTTTTCACTGTACTAAGTGTACTTACTGCATTCAAACATTCAATCGACCTATTTGAAAGGAATCAGCTTTCTTCTCAGACACTGTAAATTTTTACAAGTAATGTTTTTTGCAAATGCTAAGTTATTTCTTATCGTGTGTTCTAGACATGTTGCTTAAGAAAGAAAATCTGGCTAAATGGTTGCAAGCCTGTAAAATTCATGTGAAAATTGGACTAGAAAAGACTTGACATTATCATCACTACCTGCTCCACACATAGTAAACACAGTGGTATATAGTGAGCAAATATTTACACTGGTTATATAAATCCATTAAATCTTCTGCTCATGTTTAAACTTTGAAAATCAAACACCAATCCAAACCACTGTATAAATTCACAATTTATGAGTAGTTCCATGTACCTATTTCAGCTCACCCAAGGCTTTGGTTTGGTTCATTTATACAACTCTGAAAGACTAGATGTCTGGCAAATGCCACTTTGAAAGCTAACTACAATTAGAAGCTTCTGTAACCTTTAGTTTATCCATTAGAAGCAGAAGTGGAACATCAAGTAACCTGAAATAAAACAACTGTCAAGCAAGATGAAAAGCACCAAAGGAGAGAGGGAAGATGGAGAAATACATACATATTTTCACAACCTTGAGAAAAAAAATGGATGAAAGATAAAAAACAATGCATTTCTTTCTGCCCTCAGGTCTGGAAATTCAATTCTAAAGTACACAAGTGTCCTCATCCAGACAGAGTCCATCAAAAATAAAAGCACATAATTCAGTTCCTCCCTTCTTTTAATATCTAATTTGCTGACTGTATAAGGAGATGCTTCCTCCATCTCAGGTTTATGACAGCTAAGACCTCCTTAAAAAGGTGTGCAACTTTATCACTTGCATTAGAATATTTTCAGCATTTATATGTTTCACCTTTTCTTTAACAGGACATAAAACACCGATTCTGCATCACAAAAGATTTCTTACAGCTCCAAAAGTAATAATCTGGTCAGGATTTCATCTCAACAAGTTAACATCTGAACAATTTAATCCAGTCGTTCTCCTTCCTCCCTCCCTTATTTTCAGCAAGAAAAAAAAATCAACCCATTTCAGTCTCTCATCCACTTTATGTACTGTTTTTGTGTAGCATTTTTTCTCAAGGGAAAAAAAAATGGCAGTAAAAATAAGACACAAGATTTTTTGTTTGATCGTTGAGATGAAATCACTCATTAAGAGTCTTGAAAACACCAAAACCGCTTTAAAGCTAATTCCCTCTAAGCAAAGACAGAGGATGAAGATCTTACCTGTTTGCTAAGAGCAGGACAAGAATGGAAAATTGCATTTCTAAAAATATTCCACAAAAATATCATCTGGTGCCTAGAATTGTGACTGACACAAAAAGCCCTTGGCCACTTGTGTACAAAAACATAAGAGAATTTATGGTCTCTTCCCTTCATCAAGCCTCCCAAAGTATTAATGCTTACAGAACAGTTATGCAGAGGGAAGGAACAACTTTCCAGATTCATTCAGTGACACAGCTTTTGAAAGCAAAAAAATGACAGATCATTTCTAGATCTGAAATTAAAATTCATAACAATTAGTGTCTTCGCCCTGCTTCCCCCTCGGAAGAAATATGTACCAAGATTATATCACAAAGAAACAACACAAAACTGCAAGCTTGAAGTAGAATATTAATTAGGACCATAAGCAAATGAACAAGTCATACACAAAGAAACCAAAGTAGATAAAAGCTCAACAGTTCTGTTCTTTGTCTGAACTATTTTTTCCTCGTTACTGTGTGGTTTATTCAGTGCTTCCAGAAATTCACTTCACAGAGACTATTTAGGAAGATACGCAAACACTCAACTGGGCAAGAGTCTTTGCTCTGAATTAGGATTAAGTGAAACACTCCTCTGCATATAAAGGCAAATAAGAAAATATTCCACTTTTTTTGAATTCTACCCTTCTCTGCAAAACATAATAAAAAAGAAAGCAATGAAAAGATCACAGAAGCAACACTGTCCTCCTAACCAAGCAATTCACTTAGGTCTTCCACTGAAGGCTATACAAGTCAACAGGAAAATCTTCACTTTTAGGTTGAGCTTTTCCTTTTGATAGAACTACTGCCAGTAATTTGGGGAAAAAATTCCCTAATGAGGACAAGAAGTCACACACAACTATATTCTAGAAATGCTGCATCTCCCTTAATTAGTGCAATTTTTAAGATAGTTTTCAAAGGATTTCTTTCAGAGCTAGTTTGATGTATATTCTTTCATGGAAGAGAAAACTCCAGGAAAGAGAAGGGACTGAAAATAGGCCTTGAGATAGGAAGCTGACTTCTCCTTGAAAATAAAAATTAAGAATAACATTTTTAGTAAACTCTCAAGCTTCTCCTTTGCATGCTTAAAGAGGTCCATCCATTCTTCTAACCACTTTGAGATCTAGCATGCAAATTTATCAGCAAGATAAAGAAGAACTGATTCAACCATTCACACAACTTACTATCTAATAAAGCTTTTTATAAAGCACCAAAGTGATGAAGTCGGTCTCACATTACAGTGTTAAGTAAATTATTCCACTGAACTGAATAGCTTTCCACAGTTCACTGACTGTATCTACTGAATTACAAGTTTCTATGCAGCTCTACATTCCAGTAAAGCTAGTACAGCCATACCTGTTACCAGTCACAGGCCTTGTAATAGCCTTCCATATGGGGTTAGGGCTGTAAGGCTATTTATCTGGGCTTGCTTTGGCATTTTCTCAGCTTTTTTAGCTGCTACAGCAATTGTCTAATTACCAGTGACAATTAGCTAATGTTTTAGTTTGGTTTAAAGAACTGGACAGTGAGTGTTAATAACTTTGTTATACATAGGAATAAATACTGCTTTTGCTGGGCTATAGCTAAAAGCATCTACTACTAGATATTATACTGTGTAGAACCATCTGTAACCTTACACATTAGAATATAAAGGAGTACAAGTCTGATGTGACAGCAAAGCCTTGCACATGATTCCCAAGGCCCCAGGGCTACCAAGAGCATATTAGTGACTGGTGGTAATGCAAGCTTTAGATCTGGGTAAACCATTTTTTTTTTTAACAGAAAAGATAGAAAAAGAAATATTCAGTGAATGTAAAACTTACCCTCTGCTGTGTTGAATATAGATTACTAGTAGATGTTTCTAACAATCATTCCTCTGGGAGTAGCAGCTACCTAGTGTAAACTTTGCTCCTGTTAACACTTAATTCTGTTCTCAGTTTTGTAGGGATACATACCTCTAGCTGAAAGGCTTTACTTGTCTGTTATGTGAAGAAATGTGACTTACTGTGGACACCTAAACCATGCTGCTGCTGAAATGGATCTTTCTATTCACCTGCTGCCTTAGGCTGAATGTTTCTGCCACTTCCCTTATGCTGGCACAAGACAAAAACTACTTTTAAGCTAGATAAACTATTCGGGAATGGCTTGGAATGGCTATGAACAAATATGAAGAGTGGAGTAACGACTCCAGCAATGGTTGAAAGTAGTTCTGGGGGTAAGTCAACCACGAAATTGTGTAACTGGATAACAGAAATGACACTGCACCAAGAAGAACAGTACATTTCTACCTTCAATTAATGAAGTGTCATATTTTGTCTGGTAGTCACTCCATAATCAGATTGTTCATCCAACAATAGCATCTTAAAAACCTGTATAGGTGCATCACTTATAATTCTTGCCTTCTCTCTAATATGCTTTCCTTATTCCAGTCATGTTGTGCTTTCAGCTTGAACTGAAGATAATTATGAAGAACCTGTTAGACAACTCAACTGCACATGAGATGTGCAGATGAACACCAATCTCTGTTATGTTAGTCTTAATCAGAGCAGCAAATGAAATCAATTAAGATGTCATAAATTTTTAGTAAATGCCATCTTAGAACAATGCTTACTTTTCCCATGATGAGGTTAAAATGAAAATTCAAAATTCAAGAAGTGCTACGTGTAGATTTCATCATTCTTTTAATTTGTCTTGTTTTCCTAACAAACACATTTACAGTAGTAATACTTTCACTACATAACTAGTGTGACAGCTGATGCTTTGAAATCAAGTGGTCACAACACTTATTCAGAAAAATCATTCTCTTAGTGTCCTTTTAAAGCAACTCATTCATAGTCGTACTGCTTTTTCCACCCTTGAAGTATTTCCAGAAGCATCCGTCAAACTTGTTTAAACCTCATCTTACTTCTTATTTTCTGAAGAACTCCTGGAACTCAATCCCTGCACTGGAGCTCAACTGAAGCATTAAATTAAACAAACAAACAAACAAAAAAAACAACGTAAGGGAAAAATACACTACATTTGGACAATTAAGTGCTTTCACAGAATGCATTGACAAAGGGAGGAAAAAGACATTTTCCACAGAAGTTGAATTTGAGTTTTCTATACCCAAACCATGTTTCCAGTGTCTGAACACAGCATTGATGAGGATGAGGCCACTGCTTTCATTCTACCTAGGAGAGCTCCCATAGTTCATAATTCTTCTTCATGCAGACAGGAAACCTGATGATGGTCCCAAAGCAATAAAGTCATTGATTCCTTGCTGAACTTAAGGATATGAATTGTCAGGCTGATTTGATATCATTCTCTTTAAAAGAAGGAAATCAAACCACCAGTGTAACAGATTGACAGAGGTAGTTCTTGTAGTAGTAGGTAGTCATTGTCACAGCTTTAAGGTTACACCTGGATCAAAACAGATGCTAGTTTTGTCCCATGCTTTCTT
The DNA here is from genome assembly GCA_035772895.1 of Perdix hodgsoniae. Classification (NCBI taxonomy): domain Eukaryota; kingdom Metazoa; phylum Chordata; class Aves; order Galliformes; family Phasianidae; genus Perdix; species Perdix hodgsoniae. The sequence goes on from JAPSGF010000077.1 coordinate 1,796,589, forward strand.
AGTGGAGAAATCAATCAGATCCCAAGCCTGGGTGTGGCTCAGGGCCTCAGACACTTCTCTGTGGGTGAGAACCTCAAACAGCATGGAGAAGCACATGACAGGATAGCTCATCCCACTAAGACCAGCAGCCTCAACCACTGCAAATCCATATCTAGGCATTTAGCAATCCTAGCAGCTTCCCAGTGATACAAATCGTTCAAGGTCAAGGGAACAGCCACCTGTTATCTGAAGTAACCTGAACCCATAAAAATAATTGTTATGTCTCTAGGCCCCACAGTCACGAATTCTAACTCAAATGAGATCAATGAAGAGGTCGCAGTTCCCTCCATGGGGCAGATATTTCTGTTGCTATGCAGACATCGCCAGGATAGTTCATGAGTTTAGCTCTACCATTATTCAATAAGTGCTAAATAGAACATTTCTTCAAGCAAATTCCACCTTTTCTGTTTCATTTTATATATGCAAAATTGTATGCAGTTCTTGCCTCCACTGGAAAATATTTAAGAGCAGAAGTCAAAAGGCCTATAGGCACAAGCAAAGTAATTACAAATTAATCTCCTTACAAAAAAGTGATTACGGGCAGCAGTCAAATAAGATATGCCACAAGTTAAGTGGTGGTATGGAAGGTAAAACACCTTTGTTTTTAAGACTCTATAAAGACAGGTATTCACACGGAAAAGCACGTTGGACTAGGATAGATTCAGAGGAACAATATTTAAAAACTAGTGGATCACATTACCTAACACTTTAATATTTAAATGTACTTAAATTTAATATCTTCCTCTATTTTTCTTGTAGGATATTTATTTTCTTTTTTCACAATATTTGGTTCCTACCTGCCTTATAGTTACAGTTTCAAATAGAATTGCTCATGCCTAGACTGAAACTAACAAACAGTGACCACTGTAATTTAGAGAAAACTGAAGGAGCCAGTTCTAGCCAATTCAATAGTCAGTTTTATACACCAAAAATATTTCTGCAAGGAGCACACCTCAAGGCTCTATGCAGTGGTGGTCATCCTTTGTTGCCTCTGCTTTTAATCAGCTTTTCCAGAGCTATTGCTCTGGCCATGTCAAAAGAGAAAAATGCTGCAGTAAGGTCTCACTAGTTTATAAAGCTGTGATTTTACCTCAGTGCAACTTCTAAAACTTCTGTAAATAACCTCACAAAATAACACACGCTTAGCTAAAAATATTGCTTCTATCATCATAGCTGATAGCACTGCAGGGGTTTGCCAGTGTAGCTATTTCCTGGGCCAAATTAGCTATGTCATCAAGAACTGGTAGCATGGACCTGACTGAATTCTGAATTTTTGTTAGTGGGATATAGAGAGACACCCAACTGTACACTCAAATGTTTGTAGAACTGAATAAGTTTCAGAGCCTTACAATATTTTACGGTATGTTAAATTTATTTCAGAGTATTCAAGTCTCCAGTTCTACAGTTATTATATGCAACGTGCTAAAACACACATCAGCAAAATAACTTATTCCGTGGGCAGTAGACTAATTTGAAAACAATTGCCGTCCCATGTTTTTCCCTAATGTACCACTGGAAGTTGAAGAATTTGCATACACCACTATTTTTTCTGCTGAATAGACTGTACGCTGCCTCTATTTTATTGTGTCTGTTAATCCTATACCAGAATTACTTAATTGCCATAAATCAAATTACCCTTGACTTGAATTCCATATAAAGTGAGACTCACTCCCTCTTTTAACTCTCACACCATGCACAGCAAGTCTATGCCAGCTGGTTTAGAAGCAGTGTAAGCAAGTCATTAGGACTCCTATTAGAGATCTTCAAGGATAACAGGCTATTATCCTGCTTAGCAGCTGCTAAATGGTACTAATTACCAGCTGTAGACCACTGGCTGCTAGATTCTGTATGTATATGGAGTTATTCCCAGGGCGTGCACAAGGCAGCAAACTTCGACCAGAATAAACCAGGGATATTAGTTAACTATACATTAATCCAAAACAGTCATGCTTGTGACATACGAGTGGCCAGAACTGTCTGATTCCAGGACTATATCACCACTTGGCATACTTTCCTCAGGCATCCCTTTTCACAGGACATAATCTGTGACAGAGTATACATCATTGAAATACAAATTGCTTCACTCTTAGTTATGCTTTCTTTCTTGCACTCCCGCCTTTGACCTTGTGTAGCAGTGGCACATGTCCATCTGCCATGAGCTGGTATGGGGAGATGAGTCAGCTGAAGGCTAACCTTATGAAAGGCAGCTTCCATCTGATTCAGTGCCCCAGTCTGGTTCACATCAAGATGAGCATGAAGGAGTAGCACAAAAGGACAGAACAGTAGCAGACAACACAGAGGAAAGTAACTAATGGCGACCTCAATTTAGCTTAATTTTAAACTATTAGAAATATACTTTTCAAATGTCATTTGGTATCATACGCATCCTTAGGCTACTGTCAAAATTATGCCACAGTGGCTCCAAGATGCTTGCATATTCTATTGTCTTTCTTTGCATCATCACATCATCAATAGGGAGGTGTCAATCGGTTCAACTTTCGGACACTGAACATAACTTTTTTTTTGCTCTGTCTTAGATCAGTTTGCTGAATTGGCTTCTTCTGCAGCCACAATTGTCTGACACAAAGAACATGCAGCAAGAGTTGTGATAGGAATGGGATTTAAAAAAAAAAAAAAAGGAAAAGAATGAAAAATTTTGAATCAGAAAATATAAACATTGGCATAACATAGAGGCATACCAATGTAAGTAAGCACTTTATTATATAACTTGATTCACTGCTCACATACACATTGAACTCCAAGAAGTACCTTCCTACTGGTATAACTGCACCTCTGTGGGAGTGAGAAGTACCATTTCAATTCAAACAGTGACTAGAATGATACAATTATTTCTTTTTTAATGCGAATCATGACAAATCAAAAGCCACTACAGGGTGTGATCAATATAATATTTCCCCAGAGTTTCAATATACAGACAACTATAACTGAAGGTATTTACATTAGCAAAAAATACACAATGGATGAATTTTAAAAAACATTTTAAATGTTCCAACTAAGGAACACTGTGCATTGTATTCTGGCAGGTATCACTATGCGAAAAAGTTATTCTCCATCATCTAAATTCAGTCTACATTTTTCTTTGATTTCGTTTATACTTACCTTGCTGAATTTACCAACTCCAACCCAATTCCTTCCCAAATTCCTAAATCTTGCATATATCTTGAAGATGAATATGGCTACAATTCAGTTCGCCTGAAGATCATGTGTGTTCCAATACATTCATGAAGTAGAAGCCCAAAATCACTGTGTGCTGTGATTAATATTTGTCATTACGATTTGGGTAATGGTAAATTCAGGCTTCTACTCACATATCCCATCCTTCAGCCTAATTTTTGTTTATTTTTTTATTCCTCTCCAAGCTTCTCTCTCTCTCTCAGATCATTTTCAGTGATAGAATGCCAATTCATAAAGATGTGACTATGCCTAAAATCAATTACTGCACTCGAAAATCAGTACTATGCTCCTTACTGCTATGTATATATTATATTCACTTTGAACAGCAACATGTTGAACTCCATACAGTTGTCATGACCCTGACAGCCTACCTGTCCCTGCTCAGCCCCTTGGCTCCCCAGACTTGCCTAGGACCTGGATGCAATGACAGCCCCAAGGCCATCAACCCTACCCCCCTGAGGCCTCAGCAGTGCTGGACTCCAGCTCTACACAGCCCTGTCCTTCCTGGCCATGGGATCCAACAGGTTGGGCCCAGCCATGGCCCAACACCCCAGTCTTGGCCTGTCCCTATCCCCAGAGCACCCCAGTGCCTGGGGCAGGGGCTGCCGCCCAGAGCACCCAGCTGCACTGCTCCTGACTGGGGCAGTGGGGTGGGCACTTGGTGACAGGCCCTGCCTCACCACCCCAGAAAGACTCTCACCATGTACCCAGTGCTCCAGCTCGCATAGACATGCTGGCCCTCATGGTTCCCTTACAGCATTTCCATATATTTAATTAAATTCAAACGAACTACCACCTCCAGAAGGATTTTCAATCCCATCCACAGTTGACAACAAAGTTCCATATGTTTCACAGAAGCAGAATCATACCTCTGCTCCTCCACTCTTATACTTTCAAAGTCCACATAATCACATTTTTCTGAGTTTTTCTAAATCTTTTTTAAAATCCTACTTTGTTATCTCTATTATCTGCATATGTCATTTTTAGCTCATTACTACTTGTATGCTACGAAACATTTTCTGGTTGAGGTAGAGTTTCCTGTATGGCATATTTCATCTTATCAAGATGATTTAGCCTACTGATACCAGTACCACCTTCTAGACATAGCAGAGATGGTGAAGAGTTGTGAAAAGCTTTGGAGCACACTGTTGTACCTATATACAAAGTCAATCCTTTCTCACTGTATTTCTAGACTCTGGAGAGAAGTTGAATGTCGATGCATATATGCCACACCTACTACTTTTATTTGTCAGTATCAGCATTCAACCACAGCCCTTTACAATTTGTCAAAAACAACTGAGAATATCATAAAACTTCTTTGTAGTTTTTCTCTACTTACCCACATGTCTCAGTTTGTTGCTTTCCTAATATAATGTATGAGATGTGCAAAGCCTAATGACTCCTTGCACAAATGGACAGCATGAGACATCTCTGATGTCCTGCCAGACATTATGTAAATTTGATGCAACATATGATGTAATGAGTTATATCATTCTGAACACTTGTACCTATAGGAGTCTTAGGGAAGGCCTTGAAACCAAAACTAGTAAAATGACCATCCCATACAGAAACATAGTGAAGTTCAGATGGCAATTACTAAAAAGTATGTTATGATAGCTGTTGAATGTCTCTTTAGCAGACTACAAAAGAGAGCAGCAATTCCAAATTCATACAGATGCTTCCTGCTTTAAAACTACAGGTCATATTTTACATATTCTTAATGAACAAATGTGGGTCCAGAAAAAAGCTACCACTACATGCCAGCAGTGGCAGCAATTTCTAAAATCTGGAGCCAAGACTCTACCTCAATGATTTAATGCTGCAGCTGTCGTGTTTGGCTTTTGAATCTGAATGTAATCAGAACCCCAAACAGTGCATGGTGCGAGAAATTATCCCCTGCAATCATTTCATTGTTTCCCATGTAAAATCACAGCTCAAGGTCACATACATACTACGGTGTAATATGGAGTCATTGGTAAGGAATAAGGTAAGGAAGCAGCATGTAAACTCAGGCTGACTGCCTGAATTCTAACTTTAACTGTTTATATATGCCTTAAATCCTTATTTAAAGCAGGACACTTAGAAATATTGTCAATTTGACATTAACTACTCACCTTCCCACCTCCATTCTCAGATGCAATTCACACAGAAACAAAAGCCAAATTACCCATTCCCTTACATTCACTGATTGTACTCTTACAAGCTTCAGTTCCTCCACCATAATAACCTGTTACTATGATGGCTGCAAATAACAATAATCAAGAAAAATCAGCTGTCTATTTATTATGCCATATAAGCTCTTTATTCATTTCTCCCTCATAGCTATAGAGCTTGTTCACTATCAAATTGAAGTGAAAAAGATTTTAACAGTTAAAGTCTTGCACATCAAGTTAAAATATCTCTGTGCACAAAAGAATCCTCTGTATGCCAGTGTGTGTATATATATATACACACACAAACACATACTTACATATACTGCTTATTATTGCAGTCACCTTCCTATTCTCACATTTCTACTGTGGATGAAAATCTATTTGTTTCTGTACTGCTAAACCTGGCATACCAGGTTTTGACCGCAAAAAGTACTGCAGTTCAGGAAGCAAAAAACTGAGTAACAGAAAAAGCCTATAAAGACAGAACTTAGCGATTTCTTTTTCCTGCATTAAATGGTTCTGGTTATATTCATCTAAGATCTACTACCTTTGGAGCTTCTCAGGCAAGTTACTCCACTTATAGCTATTCTAATCCCCCAAAATCTCCAAACAAATTGCATCCAAGCTGCTTTTCACTACATTCATTTGCCTGGTTGCCTTCTCCCATTTTCAGAAAGCAGCTGAGAGGAAAATCAGATGTTCTCATTTAGATACACAAAAAGCATTTGACAATGTTCTTAGATCATGGTTTGAATCTTCACAGGTTGCCCTGTGGAGTTAGGAATTGGACACAACCACCTTCATGGGTTCTTACCAAGTCAGGATATTCTCTAATTCTAAAACATTCAAACAAATGCTCTTCTCAAATCTGACACTTCACATGAAAATGATAAACTGAAGCCTATAGTAAGATCTTGTCCCACACTTACACTTAAGTATTCCTCCAGTGTAACAACGTAAGTCTATAGTCAGCTGGAAAAGCCTTCTAGAATTGAAAAATTGATGGATAATATTTTTAAGGAAGTTTTTTAAAAGTGCAGGGGGTAATTTGTTTTGTTCTTTTTTTTATTTAAAAAAATAAAAATAAAAATAAAATTTAAAAAACTGTATTGTTGCCTTAAAGTTTTGTTGTTGTTTTTAATAACTCTCTATTGAATTTTGTAACTTTGCATCTGTCATGGTTTAATACTTTTGTAATTCTGCTATTAGTATTCCACATCACAACATCATGTAAAGTATGGATAGTTCACAGAAGAAAACTACATTTCCCAGAGGACATCACGGTCAGGAGATAAGTCACGGGACCAGAACAGTATATAATCTCACTCCCGTGACTGATATCACACACTCTCCCGGATCCTTGGAGCGTGGGGTGCCTTCCAGCCGTTTCGCCTAGAGCTTACAGTAGGCCTTTCGGTTTTTGGGACTCACTCTCTCTCTCT
>JAPSGF010000077.1:1804932-1843711 GCA_035772895.1 Perdix hodgsoniae
AAAGAAAGAAAGAAAGAAAGAAAGAAAGAAAGAAAGAAAGAAAGAAAAGAACATATGGAATCCTGTAGGAATTCAAATGTATTCAAATCTCATCTCCCTCTGATTTTATGATTGCTTTTGAAATGGGCTGCTTTAATTACTTAACATCTGTTACCCAATAACTAAAGGCATTGTTTCCCTGCATTATAACAAAAAGATTGTGTTGCTGAATTCAGCACACACAGAGCTAAACAAAATTAAAAACCATTGCAGAACATATAGAATTAGAAGCTTGCAGTGGTTTGAAATGTGTTTTTACTTTCTGTGCCTTTGAAAAAGCTTCTTCATCAATGGCTGGACTAAGACAGCTGAATACTGCTTCATCTTTCTGTACATTGAGCAGGTTAAATCACTGGCAGCATGTCTGACTGTCAACTGTTAGTCTTCCCAATACAGAACACAGATATTACACTATCTTGTTGATAGATTCATTTACAGTATACATTTCATTCTTTCCAAGACCCCAGTTGGGAAAAATTGAGTGCACTTCATTATTTTCATATGCACTGAAGAGTCTCTGAACTCCACTAGTCAGAGTCTAGTGTTCAAGTCTCTTCAGGATTGGGCATTAAATATTAAATTGTATAAATTATCATATATGCCTATTGTGCTATCTTCTAAAACAGATCCCAGTAACTCATCATTATTACAGAATGGATTGGGTTGGAAGAGACCTCAAATCCCATCCAGTTTCAATCCCCTGCCACGGGAAGGGCTGTCACCCAGGAGATTACTCTGCCCACTTGTGCCAACAGTCACTTTTAGATTATTCTGATTTACAAATTTATCCTCTGATTCAAAAGAAAATGACTATAAAATACAAAATAGATCTGTAGGGGCAAAACTCCTGATTATTATTGTCACTACCTATATAGTGAACTAACTGTATAGTGAACTATTGTTCACTACGTATATAGTGAACTCCACATGCTTTCCAAAGGGGAACAGAAAAAATTGAGGTGAAGCTTAGAGTGATTACAGTAAATGATAACATAAAACTAAAGTATATTAAATAATACTGGCACAATCCTTAAAAGTACTGTAAAACTTGAAAAATATATTTGTGTTTTAAATTTTAAAGGGACTGAACAGCTTAAGGTAGGAAAATACACAGCATCTCACTTCTCATATTTTATCTGCCCCATAGTTCTACTTCACATGAACTTGACTGTGCTACACTTTGAGTTCCTCAAATTGAGATTAAATTGTTGTATTTTTTCATCCCTCTTCACAGTTTTCTTATTCAGAAACTTTCTAATAACAGTTTGGTCTTACTTCCTATTAAAACACATTTTGACTCCATATTTCCATTTTTCATTCTGGGGCCTTTTTTTTGTCATTAACTTGTACATATGCATGTTGAGCACACTACAAATGCTTGCTATTTTATGCTGCTTAGGTTTGGAATGGTAAATCCTGAGTTTATTGATGAAAGGGAGAATGTTTCTCAAAGTGTAAGATCCTAAAGCACAGCAGAGAGCCACAAATGGCTGCTCAGATTACACAGCCTAATAATCCTGATTCACCAAATTGCAATTTTCTGTCCGGCCTTTATGCTTTTGGTGTAGTATAACACAGTTATATATGTAGCAGAACACTCCATGTATTTAATATTTCTCATAATAACACTTGAAATTTTACCCACCTATTCAGAAGGCTGCAAATGAGATAGAGTATAAAAAAGAAATGCTAATATAAGTACCTTTGGGAGGTTCTGGGAGGAAATGAAAGAAGTTGATATTAAATATTAATCATAAGAAATAAGTCAAGAAGATGCTTAAAGGTGGAAGTTACAGTGGGTTACTTTAATTTGGGGTGGCATAGAAGTCTGACCAGAACTTTCAAACTACTTTCCTCCTTTTCAACTCACAATGGAGTTTATTTGCCTAATTTAAAGAAAAGAAAAAAAGAAAAACAAAACAAAACAACAACAACAACAAAAAAAACCTGTTTAACAGTAAGAACTCCATTTGACAGAATTAACACATCTATTTTACATCTCCTTCATAAAGTTCAGGGACAGCTATGATATCATGTTTTATTTGTGTGCTTGTTTAATTTCATACATACTGAATATTCCCTCAACTTCATTCTGCCTTTCAGGAAATTCGTTATATCAGTGCAGCTCTCTCTTTAGTAAAAACAGTCTTGTGTCTACAGAAGACACCTCTGAACTACTGACACACAAAAAATGCAACCCTCACACAAAGCTTTGGTGAATTTTTAAAGCAATGCACTGGCATGCTTAGAGCCTCACATCCTAACCATTATGCCAGCATACTTAGCAGATACATCTGAAAGCAGTTTTCACCCAATGGAGTCTCACATTCGCAAATCTGCCATTTCCTGCCTATATCCTGGCACTCTGTGTTCTCCTGAAAACTGCTGACCACTCTTAAACCCATTCTTTAAGGCGTTTAACACTAATATGTTTGCCAGATACAGGCAGCCCAGCCCCTTATTTTCCTGACCAACTTGTCTGTAACCACACAGGCTCTGTTAGTACTAGAACAAGATAGACCAGTAAAGCACAAGCAAGTCTATGGTAATAAGATAAAAAATAAGAAGTCAGTTCTGGAAACAGTGCAAAGAAATAAAGACAGCCTTTACTTCAGCTCGGTTTTAACTTCTCTCTCTGTTCCGAATTATTTTCTGATCACTTTTGTGGTGTTAGAATAAGAAGTGTCACCATCACATCTTTGACACTATCTCCTGACTATCAAAAGCTAATGGTGAGCTCTTCTGCCACCTCAAATTAAAGACACATTCTTTGTTGAACAGGCATTGCCATCTCTGGGCCATTTTCATAACCAGAAATTACTAGGATGCCAATCAGTCTCCAATACTGATGCACGTTACAGAGATAATATTAAGCTTGCTAATGTTCATTGATGGATAGCCCTGCAGTTTGTTTAGATAACAAGAAGAGTCTGTGTCTTTGTACCAAGTAGATAAGGATGATATGCTGAACTCCTTCTGTGGTTCAGATGTGGAAAGCACCACCAAGTCCTCACACTGAGCAGATAAGGCAAGTGCTATCAAGGCAAGGAGCTAACTGAGCATGCATGAAGACCAGGTTCAACTAGCAAACACAGTGAGGAAGACTACTGACTTCCTCCAAAGACCCCAGAAGACCATTACCACATAAAATTGAATATATATATTCAATTGAATATATATATTCATAAAATTGAATAAATATAATATACCACATATTGAATATATACACACTGCCCAGAAAAACCTTTGCATACGTAGCACAAGTAATAAGCTGAAGATCTTTTGCACAAGGTAGGCACAATTTAGGTGAAAGGATCTTCTTATGCATCCAGCACCAAAAATAAAGAATGCCTGCTTTCTAACACTCCAAACTGAGTCTTACAAGAGTTTTGTGATCAAACGATTTATGGTATCAATACCAGCTCCACTTGTACTCCTTTTTCTTTTTTTTTTTCCTTACTAACCCTTTTAATTAACATAACCAAAATTTATCATTACACAGTGTTAATGAAAATAACCATTAATATTGAAACTTCCCATTATAAAGGTAGCCTAAACCTCCCAAATGTTATGACACTACAAAATCATTTGAACAGCTAGCGATACTGTTATCTTGATGGGAAGTGAGTTGGGATCCCTGTGCTAAGCAATTACTCTGCAGCAAAGCTGCTGGGACTAGGACCCAGCCTCTCCTTCTGTAGTGGTCACTACAGCAGAATCATAGAATCTCTTGAGTTGGAAAAGACCCTTAAAGGCCCTCTAATCCAACTCCCTGCAATGGACAGGGACACCTACAGCTCAGTCAGGGTGCTCAGAGCCTCATCCAGACTGAACTTGACAGTTCAGAACAGACTGAGTGTCTCCAGGGATAGAGCATCCACCACCTCTCTAGGCAAACTGTGCCACCTGTGCCGGTGCCTCAATGCCCTTATTGTTAAAAACATCTTCTTTATATGCAATTTCAATCTCCTCTGCTTTAGTCTGAAACCATTTCCCCTTGTCCTGTCACAACAGACCCTGCTAAAGAGTCTGTCCTTTCTTTCCTATAGGTCCCCTTCAGATATTCGAAGACTGCTATGAGGTCTAGGGTATTGGTATATTCTGCTGCTGAAATCAGGCATCCCCTGATGAGACAGTGGAGACAATAAAGGACCAAAAATGTGCATTACACATGCAGCATCAGTGCAAACACCCACCTACTTCGGTATTGTGACTACTTAGAATCGCTAAGTGCCATAGAATCAGCATAATGCTCTGGAAAGGATTAAACAGGCCTTAATTAAATTAGGGAATCTGCATTCCCCTTTTCATATGCTGATTTTCACAGAAGTGCCTCTTTTGTTTAAAGACTGAGGCTCTCTGACCTCCTTTTTCTGACTTTCCATGCCCCACCAGCACATATCCATCACGTCTGCTTTACAACTTAAGAGTTTTCATAGCAAAGATAAAAATACTAAATAGACAACATTTCTGACAGTCCTATGATCGGAGTGATATAGCAGGAAAGACTGGGTTAGAGAATATAACAAAAGATGACAAAGTAAAGCCAGTGCTACAATTTCCCTGCTATGTGAGATTTAGGGTATGGGTATGTTTGGTGCCCAGCATCAGTTGCAATAAAAATTTTGACAAGGTATTTTGCATTTTTCATGAATAACAAACTCAGTGACTTCCTATGAGTGAAATTCCAATCAGACTCAGGTGCGAAATAAATCTTGATACTAGTCACATTACCAATTCATCTTTATATATATATTCATTTTATCCAACTTACCTTGCCTACTCAACCAGACTACTCCTCACCACACCCAAATAGGTTACAGTCTATATAGTTCAGGTAATCCCAAATAAATGTACCCTTGATTTTCACTTGGGAAGCTGCTTCCAACCCTATTCTATTGTTGTGTTCTCATTTTTATATCAAATTATATTCTTCTCATATGACTTTTAAAAAAATCACATTCTAGATCTGTTTTTATTTATACCTTTAGAACGAGTGTACTTTCACACTGAATTATTAACAGCTACATTCAAACTTGCTTAAATATGATCACTGCTTTCAAAACTAGGTCTTAATCTCTTTCTTTTTAAATCACTCCAGCTCCTTGTTTTGTTGCTCTCCCTTGAGCTGCAAGCAATATATCCACATTTCTACTTAATCAATATATGTAACAGAATTATTATTATTTTTTTTAAATAGCCAGACCCCAAACTAAATGATTCATGTAGGATTCATCAACAAACAGCCTCAGAAGACAATTAAGCAGACTTGGAACCTACTCCACTTTAATGAATGGAGAAAATATGTAGTTGTAGCAGTCTTTAATAGCCCAAGATTTGCAAACAATTTCTAAATAGATCTAAAAAATGAAGAAAATAGGCCTAGCTGCAATACTTTGTGGGTGAGTCTATTCTTTCTAAACCTATTATCACATCCTCTCTTCCAAGGGTTAAGCTTGAATAAAACTGTATGAATCTGCCAATTTTCACTTTGAGATTTCAGTGTTGTTTTACAAAACTCCACACCTCGAAAGCCACAAAGCTCCAGAATGCATAAGCAATTTCAACCAAAAGATTGCAAGAGCAGCACGAAAATATTTACACGGCATCACAACACTGACTGTGTGTGTACATCCAGCAATTTAATTCAAAGCACTCAGGCTGCACAGTTCTCTTTCTGGATACCAGTGTGCCCATCCATTCTACACAGCAGGTTCTGCCTCGTTCACAGTCATTACACCTCAAAGGGAATCACCTCTTCAAAGCCACTGCACTTCAAGCCCAAAAAATTAATTAACTACAGGGCACAACCCAACAGCTTCAGTGAACCAAATTCTATTTGTGAATCAAATTCTATCTGAGTGATGACTATCTCATAAGATGCTTTTCAACACACTTGTTATTAAGTATTTCACTATAAACAAAATGTCTAGTTTGAATGTCTAGAAGTTATTCAGACTACATTAAAATAACCTGCTATTCAAAACAAAAATGAACTTTTGAAGCCATACCAAGTTCTCATCTTGGTTACTTCAAAATATACTATATTCTGATCAGTTTGAATTTTTTCACAGGACAGGAGTTATCATAATTTATTAGAAGGCAGTTTATTGTAAATCATGAAAATATTATTAACACTTCATATTAGGATACTTCCTTGCTACTTATTTAGATTAATCTATACTTTAAGAAACTCTTGTTCAATACCCAGCTTATCCAAAGAGAAAAATTTGTCTCCCTGTATTCGTACACAGCCTATTTTGGAATGCAGCTGATAGTTAACAAGCACACCATGCAGTAACAACCACATCCTGCAGGCCAGACATGGATTTACAGAAGAAAGGAAAGCTAATGGCTGTTATCACCTGGCTGCCACCTTTGCTTGCTTAATGCAGTATTAGTATCTCCTGTAGGTCGCTGCACCAAAAAGCAGGGGCCAGAAGAGATATTGAAGCATTTGAAAAGCCAGGAAATGTGTGCTCATTCTCACCTGCAGCCTTATATTGCAGTCATTTCTGCCTTACAACCCAGTGAAGGGGAGGGTTCAGATTTCCCTTTTCACTCCAGATGCACAGATACAGTTGATGTGAAACTGAAGTGAGGCAGAGAATTCTCCATGCAAATATCAGGATCCATCACAATTAACTTACTGGTTACACACATCACTGTTTTCTAATAGGTGTAAGATGAATAATAAATGCTGAATAAATGACTGAAATATGCATAAATACACCAAGAGAAACAGGTGGTGCCAAAAGCCTGGCTTCCCCAACCTTGTTGTTTCAACAGGATTACTTCAGACTAAACCCAGCCTGGATTGAAAATGCATTATTGTTTGTAGTCATCATGTATGCTCCCAGAGCACATCTTCCAGTTCAGTTTTGTCTGGAAGGAATTTAGTTTCCATGCTCAATAAAGCAAGACAAAACACAGTACATGAATATGATATTTTGTACAGAAGCTTATGTCTAATTTGACTGAAATCCTAATGTAGATCTATTCACTAAAGTCATGGTTGCATGTTCCACTCAGCAACTGTAGTAGGAGAGCAGTTTTTGTGTCTATGAATTTGAGTTATTTGCCTTTTTTTAATTGTTATGTTTACTCGCTGAAATAAAAATTGTTAGTATGGCATTATTCACCTGCAGGCGGACAGGAATTGGGAACAGCTGCCAAAAAGCACAACAGAAAAGCACTTGCAGGTCAAGACAAGAATCACACTAGTTCCAAAGCCCTACGGAAGGATTACAGGCATCAAAAGAGGACAGTGTTTCTACTCTTCCTGTGATTACCTTTGGGCAATTTGAATTGCTTACTTCTGGGGAGCTGTTACTTGTTTCCAGAGCAGGACACCAACCTTATTTTTTTTTCTCCACCTTATTCTCTTCTGCCTGAAGTATTGCCCTTTTCTGCTCATGCTGTTCAGTTTCAACAGTTACTGAATTCAGTGCTTTGATTCAGATGCGGCTCATGGCCAAGTATGTGCAACACAAAACACTGCTGACATTCTATCAGCACATCAATGAGAAAACATGTCAAAAACAGCCTGAGGTACCTGACTTCTACAGAATGCTAACAGTAGTATCTTGTATTCTGCCCGTTTTTTACAGGTAGTTAAAAACTGAGAACACAGAAAAGTTCTTCATATATAAACGTTGTATTTTACATAAGAGAAGAATGAAAAGTTTAAAATTTTATTTGTAATAGTTATGAATGTCGCCCTGGCCCCTCATTTTTTTTAAGAGAAGGGCTCTTTGGTCCATTGGCTGTATAGTTCTAAATGTATAGGACCACACCTCAACAATAAGCAATGGCAGTTAGAGCAAATGCCCACTAAAATTAGTGTTTGAGAGTGAGTAAGAAAATCTATATCTAACCAAATAAATTAAAAAAAAAAAAAATCATAGAAATTTGGCGATTCAGTTCCTTGATGGAACTCTTGTTCAGACACTCACCTGTTAGGGTTGTTTTGTGTTAATAGATTTCAAAAAGCTGCCATAGAAGGCTACATGCAAAGGAGTTGCTGAAGCCATTGCACCACTTCTTTTCTTACATCCTTCCCACATAACAGTATGGGGATTCCTGGGGACTTCTAAAACTTGAGAGATCCTTACTGAAAAGCTTTGGTTTGCTTTCAAGAAGCAAAATGTAAAATTCCTCAGATAGCGAGCAGCTGCACCAGGGATTCAAACAGTGCCAGGAAACTGGAAACTGAACCCAAAGCTGAGGCAATGTGTTTCAAAAGCAAACAAATGGCAGAGCAGATCCAGAGAGCTGACCCACTGGGATTAGAACCATGGTGGCTTTAGCCAAGCTTTTGTCATTAATACCAGAAAAATTATCCCAGATTTTTGTTAAAAAATGGAAAATTAACATTCAAACTAACCTGGGTGAAATGCTGTGGCCCACTGATACATAATAGGCCACACATAATAGTGATAACACTCTTAACTGATTTTGAAATGTATTAGTTTATATGCATATTAACCTCAGAGACAATTTGTCTTATTTCCCAAGGTTTATACATTATTCATTGCAGTGGCAAGCTACGGCATACTGCATGTCTCTCTATACTACTCCTTTTATCACTTTAGTCTTCAACAAGTAAAATTGTATTTGTCTTGAATAAAGGTAAACAAAACACGGAGGCATCTCCTATGAAACTTTTAGCTACATAAAAAGAAAATAATTAACATATACTAAGTACCTTCCTTATCGTCATGATGTATGATAGCATCCTGTATCATATCAGCAAGGTTGAAATGAACTCGATGATTCTTTCCATGTTTCAGTTTTTTCACGTAACCCTCCCGCTTCTGGAAAGCCTTTTCTCGTTCATAATATGCCTTTATTTGATCAGAACGCATCCGCTTCACCAGCCGCTGCCGCTGGCCGAGAGGGAGGGACTCAAGCAAGCACTGGTCAATTTCCATCTCATGTGACCGAAAAACATTACATAGCTGGAAACAGCCTGCAAGATACAGAAAACAAACACATGCAATGGTGAGCTGTCAAATACGTAGTGAAACTTCCACTAGATTTCTTTCTAATCACCTGTTAAGTTAGTTTGTCAAATGAACTCCTCCCGCTTGACAGTGTGAACTACAAAAAGCCTCATTTAACTCATCTTACTTCGGGTTAGCAAATACCTGCTATTCAGTGAGAAGAAAAATTACCCTATCATAATTATAATGAGCACAGCAGTATGCAGTGAGTCTTCAGGCAACTGCCTATTAAAAACATTGAAACCATTTTGGATTCCTAACTATGTGAATAAAAGAGGGATTTTGGTGGAGGCAGTGGTAGTTTACAGTAGTTTTTTTGTTTTGGTTTGGTTTGGTTTTTTTGTCATTGCAAAGAGCAATTACAATTCCAAAATGAAGGTTCCAAAGAAGATTCTGAATGGAATCTTCTAACGAAATTGTAAGATACTGGAATCTTCACCTAGAAACAGATTATAAATGTATATTTAATTCAGTAAATTGTAACATTCAAAACATCACCTTTAAGACAGACTATGCTCATCAAAGACTAGGGGATCATCAGATAACTTTACTGCCTGACCCCTTGGATGTGAATCCACATCTAATACATCAGTGAGGAAGTCATTAACATACCCTAAAACAGCTCAAAGAGGTGGCTGGAGAACACTCAACCATTTCTGATTCTAATGTTCTACATTATGTACATACTAAACTTTTCTTAAAATGGCAGCTAGGTGCCCAAATTTCTCATTTCTAAAAACTACGAGCAGCCCAGATGAGTAAGGCTTTCCCACCCTACATAGATGGAAGAGCTCTTGAAGGGAATAGGCTTTTGTCTGCCCATTTTGCTAAATATTTAGTTAAATCATCAATGGACTCCTACCTCACACTTGCACTAGCTCACTAGCTGGGTGGTGCTGACTAAAGAACCATTTTATTTTCTCCTTGTTGCTTGACATAAATTTTATCTACATTCAAACTCTCTTCTGAAAGCAAAATTAATAATTTCCTGGCAGGCTTTTCTAAGTCTCACACCATCGCATCACACAAACACTTCAAAAATGCATATTTTCTTAAAAAATTGAGGGATAAAGGTGTGTTATTACACATCTTCTCTACTGAACAACTGAAACATAAGTGTTTTCTTTTTAAATCACTGATTTTGGATGTCTGATGCAAGATATCTATGTTCTTTACTTTTTTTGTTTTGCTTTGAAGACATAAGGCTGTATATAATATGTTATCATGGTGTTATGTGATAATATCAAAGTCCCAGACTCTAAGAGCCCAAAGTCTCTTGCTGAGAAACTCCAAGACACAAGCAGACATAGAAAATATTTTTACAGATCAAGTTCAGTCAACTGATTTTTACAATAAGCTACTCTTTCCCTTCCTATAATTTCTGTTCTTAGAACACCATTCTAGCTACAAGGAAACAATCTGTCAAAATAAAACACTGGAAACAAGTATTGGCTTGTATTAAGCCAAAATCCACTTTTTGCACATCAGAAGTCAAGAACTCCTTCTGTATAAGTTGAGCTGAAAGTTTTGTTTCAAATGATATGTTTCATTTCTGAGCATGTCAGACACAAGGAAATCAAAGGGTAACTCTTAAAGTTGCAGAAGATGAAACTTCATTCCCAGCTTCACCACATGAGATGAAAGCATTCAATCAAGACCCGCATTCAGACTGGTTCAGTCTGAGCCAATTTGTGACCGCATCTCCTTTCCATCACCATATGAGGGAAACTGAATCAGTGAACTACAAATCTTCTCATTCATAATTGTTCTGCTTTGTATAAAATATTTCAATACCCATGCCTTAAGCTCACACAGTACTTTTGGCTTGTAAAACTCTATGTTTATCCCATAATGGTTTTGGTATACTGCCTACCAGCCAGTCTCACAGCCTAAGAAAGAAAATCAGCATGCAGTGTTAAGCCGTGTTTGGCAATGCAAACAGAATGGCTGGGGAAAGTTAAGAGAAGGTTCTCATAAATGCCATTCAGCCCTTTATTGCTACTTCATTGTATTGGATTTACGTGGCAAATTTTGGTAGCAGAGGGGTTTCAGGGCATGGCTTCTGTGAGTAGAGCCCAGCACCTACCCCATGTGAGGAGAACATCCCTCCAGGCACCAAGGTCAGTGCAGAAGGAGGGCAGAGCTTTGGGTGTGGAGCAGCAGTTCCTTGCAGCCCATGGCCACCTCAGAGAGCAGTTCTCCATAGCACAGCTGTGATTGAGGCCTGAGAGTGGTTCAGCCCATGGAGAGCCCCGGGCTGGAGCCGCAGTCCTAGATAGGGGCCTGCAATGGGGCGAGAGGGCTGCAGAAGCTGCCCCCTGGGAGGATCCTTGTGGAGCAATGCCTTAAAGGTGGGTCCCATGGTATGGAGCTGTCTTGGGGCAGTGCTGGGAGAGTTGAAGCCTGTGGAAAGCCCATGGGGATCCATTCAAGAAGGAAGGCACTGTAGGAGGGATCCATGTGGAACAAGGGCAGAGAGTGGGAGTAGACAGAAACAGTGTCACAGACTGATAGCAGCCTCCATTCCCCATTCCCCTGCACTGCTTGGGGAGAGGAAGTAGAAGAGGGTGGAGAAAGTGTTTTTATTTTGCTTTTAGTTTCCCACTGCTCTGATCTGATTATGGCAGTAAATCATAATAACCACCCTATGTTGTCTGCTCTGCCCATGCTGGTAACTGGTGAGTGATCTCCCTATTCTTATCTCAATCCTTGAGCCCTTTTCCATTACATTTTCTCCCTCTCTTCATTTATGGAGTGGGAGTGAGAGAGACAATATATGGTGGAATTGAGCTATCCATCAGGGTAAAACCATCACATTCGTGACTGAAACAGGAGCTTGACTGCAGGGATTTCTCCCTTCCACTCTGATGCTTCATGAAGGAGCAATTGACAGTACAAAAGGATTAACCAAGAGATCACAATTCTAATGTCCAACCTTTGCACTTTGGCTTGGTGAACATGCATGGTACCTCAAGTCTTAGCTGGAAAAAGGCAACTGACAGCACAGGAACCCAAGTGAGCCTAGGGTCCTGCCATACAAAAGTTTTAGCTTTGTTCTGTTCCTTCCTTCTTTTTTTCCAAATGGAAGCAGTAGTACTCGTGCTTGGGCTCAAGGAAGCTACAGATGAAATTGCTATGTCTGAAAAAAATCACAGGGGTATTGCTGCTGTTATAGACCTAGCTGGTAGTTGACAGAAGACTTGAACCAAATCTTTGCTTGCTTTTCCTCATTTTAGCACATGTGTAGCTTCTGCTTTTAAGAGGAACTGCTGATTACTGCCTGCGTCACAGCTGAGACTGGTACAAGTAGAACACCTTTTCTGCCATACTACTCTGCTCCTCCGGTGCAGAAAATCAAACAAACTAGCTTAATGGCTCGGTCAAATAGTGCACAGAAATAAGATCAGCTCCTGTAACCAGCTTCCAGTTTCAGGAAGAATGGGGCTGTCTTAATGTCCTCTGGCATCTCCACTGAGATGACCTTCAGCCTGCATGAGTGGCAGTCTATTTGCTCAATGAAAAGTTGGGTTGAACTGCTGGGCTGAGCCAGTACTGGCCTCACACAATAGTTTCCAGTGCACAACTGCAATCAAAGAGCTGAGGTAGATTGATAAGAGCATTTTCCATCCACCTGAATGCTAGTCTCAACTAAGTGATGAGCTGCAGATAAGTTTCTTTCTCTCTGCACATCAGACCAGCACATGACTTGGATCTAACAGTGGCAGGGCAGCAGCCTTGGTAGGTAAAACCTGGAAAAACAACACAGCTGCAGACAAGGCAAACTTTCTGAAATCATCATTTAACACCCACTTCTACATCATGCAATGTCCAGTCCCCATTTTAGAACTAGGTAAATCTCTATCCTGACTGTGGTGGCCAAATGAGCATGAGCTCCTTGCAGCACAACAGGCAGAGATTCTTGGCCACCCTGAGAGCTGAATTCAAAACCAGGAGGGTTATGGACATGCTTCTGAGGAAGCCTTAGTGCCACTTAAAGCACAGTGTTAATAACCAACATTGGATCGTGCAATCGTGACCTTTCCAGAAGTCCTGAAAACATCCATCAATAGTTTCTGAGTTTCCTGGATGACGTGTTCCAGTGTTGCACTGCCCTCTATCAACAATGTAATTTCTGTGTTGTTTTCTTTTTTTTTAATTTGTTTGTTTTTAATTGGGACCACTGTAACTTGTTAACATCGTCAGTAACAAGAAGAGCAGTCATTTCTATTTTCTTGGTAGCCGCCTACTGCCCTCACTCCAGTTTGTCAATGACCATATCACACTTGGGTAAGACTTGTGACATATTGCAAGTGCAGCTTCACTAGCCCCCAGTAGAACAGGAAAATTATTTTCCTCAATCTGCTAGCCACCATCTATTTAATGTACCTCAGCACATGGTTTGCCTTATTTGCAACCCAAGTGTAGGACTGGCTCCCAGTCAACCCTGTTTGCTGAAACCCTTGCATCCTCTTCAGCAGAACCGCAACTCGAATCTGTTGGCCCCCAGCCCATACCAATTCACAGGATTATTCTGCCCTTGGGCATCAAAATACGTACTTCCCTTGTTGAATGGCTCAAAGTTTGTTGTTCCAATAATCAGGATTAAGCTCTATCATTCAAATTATGCCAACCACTCTGCCCTAATTTAACAGTGCCAGTAGAAGCAATGGCTTCAGTTGTATAAAAGGCCTCCAGGAAAAAATAACTGCTAAAATCCACAATTTTATTAGGCAGATGTAAACTGCTTATGGACAACTTGCCTTGTTTGTAGCTGAGAAGCTATTAGGGCCTCCTAAAGGCACCATGTGCAGCACATCTGTCCATCCTCTTCTCTTCCATATACAAGAAAAGCAGTACAAGCTAATAGACTAAACATACACAAGAAGATCATATGGGACCCATTCATCTTGGACAAGATTTTTGTAAAGCAATCTCAAACAGAGGTCTTTCTGAATGCTAGCAAGGTAATGTGAGGAAAAGGTTGCAGGTGAAGAGAAAGAGTTGATATCACTATATGACAGTACATTTGAAGATTATTTCATGTGTTTCTTCTTGCCTCAGTGTATGACAAATTACAGTTGTGTAGAGTGATTTGATAAGGTCACTGTGATCGTCATGGCAGATTGCACTGAATAACTCATTAACAACATCTCCATTGAAACTCTGAAAAAGCTTATTGGGGTCTGATCTATTTACTGAGATGCTCTGGACCAAAACAACTAGAAAAAAACATTACTGATGATTTATATCTGGTTTTAAAGCCTGCATCTTACATACAATCACACAATGTAAAAGCTTTTATGAAAAACTGAATTATGAAAAACAGAGATCCTTCATTGTATCATAATGGTTGTTAGCTAGCACAGGACAAAGAAAGCCTGTAAAGAATAGAAAATAAAATCTATATAAAGGATGCTTGCTACTGTAGAGACGCTTTGCCTTGAACCATTACAAAGAGAAGAATTATGGCTACAAAACAGCCTGTTGATAAAAAATTGTAGCAATTTACTTACAATTGGCAAGAGTGCCTATTTCATGACACCACAAATCACAGGCTTGATCCTGCCTGTACAAACAATAGATTTCTGAGTAAAGAGGAATTGTTTGCTCTATATTGTTACTGGTTCTTACTGTGAAGGTGAAAGAAGGAACATTTTTGGCATCACAAACACCAGCCCATGAGCAACACAAAGAGCTTGGAGAGGATGATGGGATATAAACAGAGGAGAACAATGTGATTGCTATATTTCCTGCTCTTATGGCTTTTTCCCCATTTTATTTTAGTCACTCACTCTGGCACCTAAACCGTTAATCCAATCACCCTAAAAAAGTTGAATGACTATGGTCTTTAAGGAAAAGAAACACTGCAGAAGGGTTAAAACTACCTCAAAAAAATGGCAACATGAGATTCCAAGAATGTACCTACTCAAGACTCAAACAATACTCTTTAAGCATGTTGATATCATTAAGGGGAAAAGGGAAATAAAACTCTTCAAAACACACAGTGTTCTGTCTGGGTTCCTGTTGTAACCATGATTAAACGTCCACATTCCCATTTTGATACCTGAAGTAATTCTGCTTTTCAGAAAGATAAAATACTTGAAAATTTCATCAACTTCAGTAAATTGTTCAAAGAGATAAACATCCATCAAAATGGAAAAAAAGACAAATTTTGATGAATACTTGAATTACTACACAACACTTTCAGAGCTGGCCAGTTTCCCAGTACTAATAAAGAGATATAACAAAAGCATACAGTGAGCATCAATAGTTCAATACTTACAGAACCAGATACAAGGATGGTGAAAATCAGCACAGCTTTATCAGCCTCAGAAAGCAGCATTAACTCACACCCCATGTTTGATAACAGAAATAAGACCAGGACCTACAGGAATGACCCTTCCAGTGATGCACTTTATTGTTATATGCGATGGCTTCACTTCGTATTGTCGGCAGCAGGCAAATCACAGAGCTGCAGAATCGCTTAAGTTGGAGAAGACTGTTAACATCTTGAAGTCCACGTATTACCTAACACTACCAAGCCCACCACTAAGCCGCATCCCTAAATACTACATCCACTCATCTCTTAAATACCTCCAGGGATCACACATATCATTTAAATTCATTACATTAAAATGGAAAAATTAATTTATGTATAATTATGCGACTGAACTGAATTCCATGTGAAATCGGTGATACAAATGCAAAAGTCTAACTGAAGTTATGGTGTCTGGACTACAGATCAATGCTTTTGATTACAAATGCCCTTTTCAGAAACCAAATACTACTATGCATCATCTAGGGATCTTATAGATTCAAGAGGCTAGATTAATCTAAATCCAAATCAAATTGCAATGCTAAGGTTGGTATCAAAATACTTGGCTCTGAAAAATCCTTTGTTCAATGCAGGGAAAATTACTCACTATTTGAACAGCTTCTTCGTTACGTTTATTAAGCTGTAAATGAAACACAGCCCTCTTAACCACTCAGCCCAATCCTAACAGCTGAAGCATTTCCATCGGGTCAGCAATGCTGTGTTCACTGCAGCAATGGGCTGACTCCTTTTCTCTTTTATTGAATCCCCTTTCCATCCCCAAGGAGTTAATCATAAGGAAGTGGTATAAAGATCAACTATGTCCCTTGTAACAAACCTAAAGAATTCTATTAACACCAAATCTTTTGAGAATAAATTGTATGGCAGCAAAGGAGCTGGTCTGGTTCTCCCATTCTTGGCTCCATGGAGCCTCTCTTGGATGTAACTGCAAAGTTAGATTTCTTAAATGACAAAACATCCAAAGCTTTCTTGTTTTTTGCTGAACACCAAACTACTAAAGAACAATCCTGAGCATATTCAAGCAAGCATCCTCCTGTAAAACCCCACTGCCACTCTTCAAGAGCCTTTCAGTGTGACTGGACTGGTAAGCAGGAACTGAAATCAATTTCTAACTTGATACCATGGAAAAGTTGCTTATCAGACACTATTAATCAACTCGGTAGGCTTTGTAATAGACTCTATCTATCAGCTATTCAGTGAAGTTACAGCAGCATTCTCTAAAAATTTATTCTATTTAAATCAGAGAATCAACCAGTTTGGGATTTTGCCTTTGTAGTAATAGAGGAGAACCTGAATAATAAGGAACTAAAAATATACCAGAGGGCTCTGCACTGTCATTTGTCATTTACATCATGCAGTCTGTAACATACGGATATTGTATGTGCTAGGTAAATGTTATTAACTGCATGCCAGCCTACCTAGTAAACAGCCAAACTGCCTGCCCGTGCATTGTCCTTCAGTGTAATAAAACACCAGTTTCTGATGCACATGCTTAGGCTGGCTCCTTCCCAGTTCTAGGAGAAAAATATCATTACTATTTGGTTTTCCTTGTCTATAAGCACAAGGAACACACGAGTCCAAATGGTCTGAGAGGAAGTGTGTGCTGCTGACAGCAGTAGTTCTTATTTGTGGATCATATCCAGAAACTGCAGGAATGCAAACAAAATGAATGGGCACAATCTGCTCATCCTCTAACTGTTAGCTTTAATAAAGCCAATGCCTAATACATAAAAGAAGGACAAGGAGCAGCCTCTGCCTCTCCACTAAAGTGGTATGTACTGTCTCATGTACACGTGATGAAGGTTCACAGAAAACAAACAAAACATATCTAGGCTGCGCCGCGTATTGTCCTGATTCTCCTGTGTGTATCATGCTTTGCTACTGTGATGTAAGATAATTACCTTTTCTAGGGGTTTTAAATTGCAGTGTTTGAATTGGTGGTTGTGCTGCAGCAAGGAATTTTATAACAAAAGTTGCGTGTGAATGTTCTAGTAAGCAGTAGGAGAACGTGAAGAAAGTCAATGGTATTTGAGGCTATGAAGCCTGATGAAATAGGTGGAAGACTGGACCTATGGCCATATCATCCACACAGCCTGTTGGGACTGGTTTCCAGATACTATTCATAGCCCCTATCACGAACTAGGAACTATTCAAAATCGAGCCAGAGAGCTAAATAACAGTCCTGTAGACAAACTGAATGCCTTTCACTTTTCTTCACAAAGCACAGACAGTTCCTTCAAAGCATTTTTCATAAATGCTGCATAACTGCCTTATCTTTATTTCTGCTGACAGTGAAGTAAGTAATGCAAAGGGCAATTCTGCATGGCAATGTGTTTCTCTTGAAGAAGAGGGAACTTCCTCGCCGCAGGATTTAACATCCTTGCAACATACTCAAGACTACGTGGTATCTTCTGTGACAAGAGATTTAATGGTTATTAGGCTAACCCAGATACCCGTACGGTAGAAAAGCAACATCATCGGTTCAGAGCATAAGGAAGTAGCTGTACCTCATTCCTAGGAAGTGTAGTTCCAAACACTGCTCACTCATTTGAATAAATCATGCCACAATTAATCTACTTTATGAGACATTTTCTTTAAACTGCCTAACAGGTTTGGAAATTATGATAGGAACAAAAACTAGAAGATTCATATAGGTAGTATAATCTGACATTTTTCCTTTGGAAAAAATCAAAGCAAAATACACCTGCATGATTCTGAAAGTTAACTTTATAATTTTAATTCAAATAGTATGAGTCTCCATGAGACTTATACTCCAAGAGAGACTTAAGTCCAAGAGACCTCAGAGTAAACTCAGAAAGTAAGTAATCTAATTCAGTGTTTGTACTGTGAGTTTGTGGTGGAGGTGGTGTTAATACAGCCCTATGAAGGCTGTTCCAAAAAGTAATATCTCCTATTTTATTATAATGGCCCATGACAATAGAGGTGGAACCAATACTCCACCAACATCTGTTCCACCAATATTCCACTACGTTTTGTTGCCATTTGACAGACGGCAGGAGAGGGGCACTCTTGGGATATGGGAAAGAGAGAAGGAAAGGATTTGCATTTGGGAACCGATGCTCTGGAATATTCTCTGTCATCACAGTAAATATAAAGAGCTTGCTCTTTATACAGAACAAGGACACTCAGATCACAAAGTGATGAATAACACTGTGGAGACTGTTGTTGCTATTTGTAAATCTGGAACTTTGACTGGTCAATTAACATGTAGGTGAGAGGAAGCAAAAAATTACAGCAGTTACACTTCAAAAGGTTTCATGCTATAGTTTTAACTGAAAGAACTAAGTTGAAAACATATGAAAAAAAAAGAAACAGAAATCATGATTGTTTCAAATACTGGGGTAGTTGTTTCACAGACACTCTCAAATAGATACCACTATTTAGGCTGCAGATGTGCCAGGGATAAAGAAGTTTATAGCATGTGAGAATTACAGAAAATATAGGGGGAGGGGAGGGAGACATAAACCAGAAGTTTGAAAAAGCCTGCAGCAAAGTTAGGATTTTTTAAAAAAAATAAAGTACATGTGGATAGAGACAAAAAGGATATTTGGCATCATACATCACAAATAGTCAAAAGCTGAAAAGGAAACAGTAGTTGATAGATCCCAAGTGTATAGACTGGCAAGCACACAGGAAAGGAAATCCTGTGCCAAATGAACTGTGGCTCTACATACAATCTCGTCATTTACAGAGATTACTGCAAAGTAAAAGCAGATGGAAAACTAGTTTACAGTACAGAGGAGCTAACAAAAACTCTGCTTCAGAGCTAATATTCAAACCTTTGGTCACTGCTCAGTGTACATCAAGGGACTGCCATCAGAGTTTTCAAACAGCAAAGGGATTGGAAACAGACCCTCCCTTCTGCAGAAAGGCAACTTATCTGGAATACTGTACTCAATTCTAGACAATCAAATTGGAGAAGTTCAAAAGAAACCACCACAAATGGTTCTGAGGCCTGAGGGACTGATTTATGAGGAAAGATGAAAAGAATTAAATATGCATAGCTTAGCTAAGCAGCAACTAAGGAGAGAACTTAACAGAAAATTGAAGGGTGAAAGGGAAAAAGAAAGATTATATATCATAAAAAGAAAGGGAATTTGCAACAATAGAAATAGTTTAATAAAGTGTAAATTTTGACATAGTATCAAGGTACAAATAGCACACGTGTATGAGATTGCCACACGAGACTGGAAATTCCCTAGTTGGGCATACTGACCAGGCAGCCGCCCAACAGCACCAATAAAGGCATAGAAGTTTGGGGCACTGAGGGCAGCTCAGTTAGCTCTGGCATCTCTGGATGGCCCTGCATACTTCCATAAAGACAATCCTCGAACAAAGCAGGGAAGGAACCACTGTGACAATTTCTGGTATGCAGAATTATACAATGGCATTCAAAAGACACATAATATAAGTAAATAAGTGCAAAGAATCTCTTTATCAAACTCTACCATGAACATGCAATGTCAGTATCACTTTTAGGCTAAGTTAAAGCCATGCTGGCTATTTGTCTTCTGAAAAACGGGGGTCAAAAACTTATCAGTTTCATAAGAGAAACTAAAAGTAGACAGCATCAGTGTACTACAGTAAATTTTAAGTTTCTTCACTTAAAAAAAAAAAAACACAACTCAACAAATACACAAAGCTTCAAAGCTATTAAAAAATTTGAGATACAAATCAAATTATTATTGCAGCTCCAACATTACTACAAGACAGAAAAAATGTCTCTCAGAGACACAGTGCATCCATTTATCTATTAGACATCAGGAGGAAGTATATCATTTACATTGCTTTGAGTTTCATTTTCATAATCATTTACAAGATTTATACATACCACTACCATAACTACCATTAGTAACACAACTCATTAAATAAAATGACTGTAAGTAAGTGTAAAATGACTGTAACCCAAAGAGCGAGGCATACACTTCATCTGCAATCTTAATATGTGTTTTCTCCTCTTTCACATAAGAGTACTGGGCAAGGGATTCCACACGTTTCCAAAGCACCTCCTGCGATAACCTACCTATACACAACAATACAATCCCCTCCACAAAGACTGAACAAAAATGGGAAAAAAATCTGCATGCCTGCCTCCATTCTTCCGTATCCTCTTAGATACGTAGCTTAGACGCAGCATTTACAAAACTTCTATAGGATAAGCCTTTGTATAGGTTTGATTTCTTGTGTAGGAACCAAATCCACTGAACAGCTTTCAAGAATGACCTTAATAGACTGTTCCATTTCAATAGAAGTTTTTACGAGGTCTCATATATATTTCATATGTCATGCTTTGT
The DNA here is from genome assembly GCA_035772895.1 of Perdix hodgsoniae. Taxonomy (NCBI): domain Eukaryota; kingdom Metazoa; phylum Chordata; class Aves; order Galliformes; family Phasianidae; genus Perdix; species Perdix hodgsoniae. The sequence continues at coordinate 1,825,626 of JAPSGF010000077.1, forward strand.
AACAGGATTTGCCTCAAATTTACCACAGCAGGACTCCATCAGCCTGGGGTGCTATGGCCCAGATCTATCATATGTCTACGCTCCTAGAATACAGCTTCAATTTCTTCTGAAAAGTCTCACTCATAGAAAAGCATTCAGAATGAGATGTCAGATCCCAGGTTTTCCTTCTTCCCCAAAATAACATTTTTTGCTTTACAGTCAACTGAGAAGTACAGACAAGCACACTACCAAGTTGAAACCTGACAGGAATGTCTTGATTTTACCTGAACAATAACATCCTGATAAATTAAATGGGGTTCTCCTGCTCACGTGCCATGCCCTCCTGTCCACACGCCTTGCCAGCTCCCTTATTAGAGGGTAAAAACAGATTAAAATGGATTACATGCCAGCTCTCTGCACCACCTTACAAATGTGGAAAGTTATCACAGACAGCTGTACTTCAAACAAGAATGACACTGGAGTATTATTTGTCACTGTGTTTTTCCAGACTACAACAGACTGACCCATGTCATCTGTTATCAGAGTGCGAGTCCAGCAATCAAAACACTAGAATATGAAGACCTGTTTTATCGGGTATGCTGTTGTTTCCAATGAAGGCAGCTGCTTGAAATTAAACAAATGGAATATACACCTTCAAAGATACTATATTTAGTATTAATTTTATCCTAATCTATTAATGTTGGTGATATACTACTCCATGATATATCAAAGAATTTGCATTAGGATAGTTTTTCTGGTTTTTGTTCCCAAACCAAAACTCCCATTGACTTAATTGATTTTAATTAAAATTAAATTTAAACCATAAATTAATTTTAATTAATTAAAATTATTATTAATTAATTAATTAAAAAAAATTACAGTTACAGTAATTTAGAGTTTTATTTGCTTTATGTTTGTATGGTGGAAATGTTGTGTTTATTTTATTATCTATAGATACTCTCTGTTAGGCTTAACAATTTACCAACTGTGCAAAATACACCATAGTGCAGTCTATTAGTTTGTCTGGAATGAGAAGGAAAAGGTACTACGATGATTTGGAGCAAGAATTTACTTCAGAAATGAAAATAAGTTCCTCAGCCTCAAAGTTCTCACAAATTTTGTAAGGAAAAGCGGAGATACTGCTACAACTTCACATGCGGAAACAGGCATTTGGTTATTTTTTGCTCATCTTTATTCTTGCAGTAATCATCTCAAAATTGTAGCATTAGAATTCTGAGTTTTCATGCACGCTGTGCAGTTTGGTGAGAAAATATGACACTTTGACCTTTGCAATCTTCTTTCATCTTCGTTTCAGGATGGTTATTTTTCTTCCCGGTCTGCAGAACCACTACATTACAGGAACATAAGCTGCCCAAGTACCAAAAATGTAAGAGATTTCCTTGCAATTTCCTTACAAGTTCACAATAAAATTTTCCACAGAAAATGCTGACGCCTCTCCCTCTTGCAGATTTTTTACAGTGGGAAACTAAATGTTCATGTAGAAATTATTTTGGGGATGACTGTAATATTCTTGAAGAATATTATAAATAGAACCTATTCTTAGTTTTGTAAATGTTGGCCTAATGTAGCTTTCAATTGTTCACGTTAATATTGCTTCTCTCTTACTTCCAACTGTATTTTAAAAAAAAACAATTTATATTCAATCTTCTACTTAAAATCTCCAAAGGAGTTGCTACTGTTAGGAACATTTTATTCTGCTGGAAGCATACGTGACAAATTATTAAATCACCAGTATTACAAAAGCACAAAGATAATTGGGCTACTTATCAGCCCAAAGTACATTTTACTAAATATTACTTCCCATGTCTATATACAGATATTAAAGGTACTTTATACATCTTTCCTGTCATCCAGGTTTCTAAGATTTTCATATTTTGGTATAAAATCAACTCAAATTAAAAAAATAAAGTTGAATTTTAGTCAGCGTCACGTGAATCCAGAATCTCAAGGGTATAAATAAGTACTGCAAGACCTTATCTCCTTGCAATCAATGGTCAAGCACATAGCTGATCCTCTCTTTCTCTCTATGGATTCTCAGGGAAGATGACCCTCATCTCTTTCTTCCAATTTCATTTTAAGCAGTTGTCCTAGACATCTCACGTCAATAATAAGCTTAACCTTAAGCCTATAAGCGTTAACCATAAGCATATACAAGGTAAAGGAACGTTTCCCTGCAGCCATGTTACTAAGCTGACACCACCATGAAACACTATCTTCAGCTAAAGAGATGGCTGTTGAATAAGGGTCAGTATAGACATCTTGCTTCTACATAAGCACATCTTCCTCTTACCATCACAAATTCTACTTCTTTGTACCTTGAGCTTCTTATTGGCATTAGATTCTGCATATAACCAAAAGGGCATGAGAATTCTCCGGGACATCATAAAATGCACTACAAAAGTGAATACCATGTCCAGCTTAATCCTGGGACAGAAGGATGGAAAGAAGACAATACTTTGAGGACTTCAGCAGTTTTCTCACTTCGGTAAAGGCATAGTGTGACAGAGCACCCATGTGTCACCTTTACCTAGGTCACCACACATTCAGAACACACTGCCCACAAGGGCAAGTCTTTTCTTTTTCTTTTAGGGGATTCCCAGTTCTTCTTTTCAGGCTCCCTTTCTTAATCAATCCAAGCTATGGAACTTCACCACTCCAAACAAAGGTGGAATCTCCACAGAATGCCTTAATGTAAGAAAGCTGACTCGAATGTATCACGTGTTTCTCTCCCTGCATTGCCTCTTCATCCATGGGAGAATCAAGTTCTAGTCCCCATTCTCTGTAAACTAAAACTAATGTATCACATCACATTTTCCCTGACCCTTTTCCAAGATGCATACAGTTCAGGCAGATCTATTGCTGTGGCACAAGACTGGAGCCATAGAAGAGTGAGATGAGAAGGGCTGAATTACTTAGCAAAAGAATCCAGACTGAATTCAAAGCGCTAAGCAAGAACTTGGGATGATACGCCTCTTTCCTTGAAGATATAATAGAGTGTGCTAATTCAGCCTATCTACAACCCTGGTGAAAAGGAAACTGACAAAGCCATGGTTGAAATCCAACTCATCCAACTGTGCTGAGTTAATAACTTTACTGAAACAGAAAATATATTGAAATGGCTAATTATGAAAAAATGGGGGTGAAATTAAATAAAATGGAAATCATAAGAACAATTCAAAGAATTTACTCTTTTATTCATAAATACCATGATAATTTTATTACCGAATATTCTGTGAATTAGTATGAAAAATATTCAAGATTACATCCCTATTGCTGCTAGCTTTGGCCTTTCAAGAGAAAGCACATGATTAAGGTCTCTGGCACTGCAGACAAAAGTCAAGATTATTTTTTAATGTAAGGAAAAAAAAAAAGACTGTAGTATATGGATTTTTTAAATACTACATTGGCAAGCAGTGAAAAGAAGGAATAAATCAGTATAGGTGATCCTTCTAAGATAGAACAACATTTAAAGGCCAGATCTTCCATTGCATCTTCTACTCTAAGTAATTTTCTCCACAGACATATCTTTGGCTGTATTTTCAAGTGCTGGAGTTAATATGGATTGGATGTTGAGGAGATTTGTAAAATTCGCCTTTTATCTTGTTTCATGTTCTGAACTAAATTCACCAATAAGCATCTAGATAATAACTCCAGCCTTGAACTCTAAGTACTGGACTTTAACAAAACACAATTCAATTTTTCGTAATGCCTACAAAGGCGATAAAAGGAATCTCAAACCAATGGAAGTAGATTCTGACGCTCATGTTTGATCACATTTACAGCAGGAATCAGAATCCTGAACAATTAATTCAAGCCTCCTGACAAAAGCAGTGTTTTCCTTATTACCTTTGGAGATCCCTTAGAAGAAATCTAGAGCACATGAGCCATAACATATAAATGATGACGTTGATGTCATAGCCAGATATAGTGGAGAGAGAAGATGCAGACCAGACAGGCACACACTGCTCGCATTTGAAATGCTGCTTGTGCTGCTTGAAGATGCTACAGTGGCATACATTGCTGGTGTGACCACACAGCTGCCTTGCCTAGGTGGGCAGGAGGGTGGACTACAAACCTGTCCAGGTTGCTTCCAATCTGGTAGTTGCTATGACAAAATGGTGACAGTACATCACGTTTCCACAGCATCCCAGTGGGAGCAGTGCAATGAAGAAAATACTAGTAAAACTGAACTAAGGCACTAGAAGAAGAATACTTACAGACCTTCTCAGTTCAGATCTCCACACTCCTGTCCACAGAGATCAAAACACAATGTGCAGACACACGCAAAAGCCAGTCAGGTACCACTGCAGTTCATAAAATACCAGCTTTCAAGTGCCATTAATTTCTAGCTTTTAGATATCCTCCCTCGCCAAAACAGACCTTGAGACAGTAGTCTCTGCAAACATGTCCTCTGTTCAACGTCTTTTCCTCTGACACAGAAATCATTGGTGAAATGGACTAAACACAAAGTGGGGGTGCGAAGACTCATTCAATGCCCCACAAGGTTCAGGTGCCCTCAGCAGACCTCAGAGCATCAGCGGTGTTACTACCGAAGGTCAGCCCTGACACATATTTGGCACTCCACCGAACACAAGCATCAGTAACAGTCACTGGCATGTGAAGTCACATGGGAAGGCTTGAGGAGGAACACTAACGTGGGTTTCTCCTCCACTAATTACAAGTGGTGGTGGAAGCAAATTGGCTAATTCTGTGCAGAAAAGCACAGGCAGTAAAAAGTCCTCCAGCCAGCATCTCTTCTAAAGCATGCTATTTGGAAGGAGAAATGCTGTGGGGTGAAATATATTGATTTAGTGAGAAACCTCTCACTACAAAATCTTGAATTGGGAGAAATGGAAATAAACAATACTGTGAAGACTATTGAGTTGTACAATCACCTTTCCCTCTTCTGTACATAAGTCTTACATCCCTGCCCTCTAACCAATGCAGCAAACACTGCAAGTAGTCATCACTGGCTTTTTTCTTTCTTTTTTTTTTTTTAAAGAGAAACTCACAGTGACTCTCTTCTCTTTCCCCTTCAAGAACCTATGGTATCATTATAGAGTTACACACACATAACATGCCATTGAACACGCATGCCCACATGCAGTCACTACACTCTCACTATAAGAAAGCAACACCAAAGAGACAGAATAATACTTTTCTGACATCTTCAAGACATTATGCTGCAAATTCTCCATTTGCATTTCTCAAGTCTCAAGACAGGCTCAAAGACTTATTCTTAGAATGCGCCTTTAGAACTAGGCTGTAAAACCAATCTGTGCTTCTCAGCATGAACAGGGAATTTGGGCTTGGAATTCCCATCAGTACTCCCTGCACACGTCGCAGTGAAACCAGACAGGAGGAAACCCTCGTAATTCATTTCCCCTTGAATTCCAAAAATACTTCCAGAGCACCTTGATTTCATAAGAAAACATCAAAGAGCCTCATTATTGGCTTCTTAACTGTAATACAGTATTTTAAAAACAGTTTCAGAAATGACCTTGGTACATTTACATCATCAAAGACCACAATTTGGGGGGAAAAAAGCTTTTACAGCAATCTGCTATTTGTTAGCTTAAAAAAAATGTGACAAACCCAAGAAGTCTGAAGTTTTCCAAGTCCTGCAGTAAAAAATGCTCACAGATAATAAACTCCTTCTGGCAGTCAAAAACATATCTAAATGATAAGTCATTATTAGAATGTTCAAACGGCAATTTCCATTCAAGGACTGGAACAAAACCAAAAAGCTAGAAAAAGATCCAGCTTAGCAGGACAAGCACAGTCTTGACAAGCAGATTAAAAAAAAAAAAAAAAAAAAAAGCTGCTAGGAATTTGCTCTGCATTAAATCAATACATTTAGCACACATTCCAGCTTCATGCTTTAAGGATAGCTTGCATGATTCAAGGTTAAAAGTTCATTTTTTTTTTAAAGTCTGTCCCACCAAATAGGCAAATATTCCAATAAAAGGGGGACAGAAAGGATTGATATACAAGAAAAGATTAATTACAAAGCAATTCTCATTTGTATCACCCTTGCAAAATGTAAGAGCATCTTTAACGTTACAGCTATGCATGACAGGCTTCTTCTCTTTTGCTATTAGTTTCTTCAGTGATTAATTTTAAAAAGTTTTAAGAGCTAATCAGCATGAAGTTCAGAACGAGAGCTGTATCGCACACAATGAAGTTGCCCATCTGAACAGAGGAGAAAAAGCACCACTGCTCTGCCCTCATATTCACATGCAAAGTAACAGCTCCCTTTCCCGACTACCACGTTGACATCATGCAGCATCTGCCTCCGACTTTTTGCATACGCATTGAAAAGACACACCTCGCAAAATAAAAAGGCAGCTTTATAATCAAAACAACCATTTTGTTACTTACAGCATTTGATAAAATGGTAATGAGACATTCTTTCATCTCAGGCTGCAGTCTCGCTACAGGTTTCGGCATCCACTTCTGCTACAACTGTCGTGCCCGGAAAATGCATTATTTAGAGCCCTTCCCTCCTCAGGTATCCAGTATACCTCAGAATACATTATTCAGCGCAGATTCTGTTCCAGGATCCCTCAGAGGCTCCCAGGCCATCCTCACCCGGCTGCCAGAGTTCCGACAGACCTGTGTGTGCCTTGAACCACGACCGCTGCACGTGCTATTGTAGAGCGGTTGACTGACACCGCTCCCAATCCCACATGCCCAGGAATAGCAAGATTTAATTGGCGTGCACTTGCAGCCACATTCTCCCAGCGCTGAGGTGTGCTGCTGCACTGCGGCTCTCGCAGTCCTGCCCGTTAATGGCTTTTCGATAGCTTTCAAACGGCAGCAAACTAAGCTTGATGAGCAGGCTTGAATGAAATCGCAGAACAAGGGGTCTTAAATTTTTACTCCTGCATGTCAGTCGTCTGCCAAATGTGAGCAGATTCCTAACTGGTACTAAAACGGGATTATTTTTAGTTGCCACCAGTTGCTGTGTGAATAGGAAATCGATACAGGCTACCAAAAATAACCACCTTTTAGCGTCACATATCATTTTGTCAGTTTGTTGTAAGGTAAAAATCAGGACAGAGCTCACAGCCATCTTCAGATTCTCCTGGTTGGTGCATGGGTTGGTCTAAACTGAGCTGAGAAACGTGCTTGGGTGTATGTTCCCTGATATGCTCATTTTGTCACTGCTTTGTATTACACTGCATCTTTTTCTCATATTGAATATTTTATGTCAGAAGAAAGAAACTGCAGGCTCTGTGTGGTTCACAAGATGAATGTGTGTGTTATCTAATCTTATCTGATCTAATCTGTAATCACTAATTGTAAAAAAAATGCCTAAGATGCATCCTGTTTAAATATGAAATAGGCTCTGCTAAGAACAAGTCCATAAAATAGTCTATCAGACCTCAGCATACCAAGTCAGTGCATTCTGACGCATTACCCAGCTACAGATTAAGGGCACACAAAGGCAGACCTGCATTGTGTTCAAACACCCGAGCTGCAGCACCCCCCAAGCACAATCCCTGCATTACTTCCCCAAGAGCAGTCACCTAGCAATTTGCTTACTGCTTCTTCAAGAAGCCCACAGTAGAACTATAGCCAAACATTTTTCTTTAAATCCAATCATAATTTTAAGAAAATGGTGCTCCGAGAGAATCTAACTGATTACCACGAGTCGTGCCTACCACAATCACCACTGCACTGAGTGAAAGCTCTAATAAAGGGAAACTGATAACCCAACTGTATTTACATCTTTTATTCATCGAAAGGTTCTTACCTACTGTTTTGTACATGTAACATTTCTAACAGCTATGAAGTTTTGAAGGGACTACAAAGGGTCTATCTCATTAGTCAGGATTACTAATTCAGATTCTATTAAGTATTCTGCAGAGACCCCACAAGAACAGAAAGATGCATATTCACGAGCTTCCAGTGATCCATCAGCAAAACCCTCAGGTGAAATCTCTTTCCTTCTAACAGCCACATATTTCAAATTTACTTTTAGGTATAATATGCACAACAACAGTTCAGTAAAATTAATTATTTAGAGCTGGATTTTTTTTTTTTTTCTGAAACCATTGTTTTTGCAAAAATAAAAACAGAAATAACCTGAGGAAGTAGGGATACAGTATATAAATCACAATCCAGTAATTACGTTACCACAGAAACTTTTTATGGTAGAGCTCAGCACTCAGAAGTAATTACATTTATCCCATCTTTCTTTCACACCTATATAACAGTAGGCCAGTTTGGGCCATATGGCTCATAAAATAAACATACCTATTGTTTTAAGAGGCAATCTTAGTCATAGTTCATGAGCAAGCTTCACATCATCTGACAAAAAGCCCTTTGAGCAACACTTTTTGGCAGAGGCGCAGCTGTCAGGTTCATCTCTAGAGGTACTGTCAGACAGACAGGCAGACAGACAGTCACGTCCAGTAGCATGACGGGAGCAGGAAGGCTCAAGTCAAGCACTAGTGAATGAAACAAAGTGGTTTTCTTTAGACAAAGTGAAGAGGAAGAAGAAATACTTCTGATGTTGGAGTGAATCTGACTTGGCAAAAAAAAAAAAAATTTTAATCTGCCCTTATTTTTTTTTTTTTTTTTATATATATTATATAATATATATAATACATATATATTATATAATGTGCACTTGCAGCAAGGAAGGTGAACCATATCCTTGGTTGCATCAAGAGAAGTGTGACCAACAGGTTGAGAAAAGTGATTCTGCCCCTCTGCTCTGCTCTTGTGAGACTCCATCTGGAGTACTGCGTCCAGTCCTGGTGCCCCCAGCACAAGAAGGACACGGAGCTGTTGGAGCAGGTCCAGAGGAGGGGCACAAAGATGATCAGAGGGCTGAAGCACCTCCTCTATGAGGACAGGCTGAGAGAGCTGGGGCTCTTCAGCCTGGAGAAGAGAAGGTTCCAGGGGTGGACTTTATAGCAGCCCTTCTGTACCTGAAGCAGCTTACAGGAAAGCTGGGTTATAAGGGAATGTAACAGTAGGATGAGGGGGAAAGGATTTTAAACTGCAAGAGAGTAGATTTAGACTAGATATCAGGAATAAATTATTTACTGTGAGGGTGGTAAGGCACTGGAAGAAGTTGCCCTGAGAGGTTGTTGATGTCCCCTCCCTACAAGCATTCAAGGCCAGGCTGGATGGGGCTTTGAGCAGCCTGATCTACTGGGAGGTGTCCCTGCCTATAGCAGGGGATTGGAACTAGGTGATCTTCCAACCCAAATCATTCTATATTTATCAATGGAATTACCATAGCAACAGTTTAGGACGGTGAAATGTAGTAGCATTTATATAGTAGCATTTCTGTGAGAGGTTAGACTGTGTGCTTCATCCCATAAGAAACAGGAGAGAAGCACGGTCGCATATGGCGAGGATCAAGGTACAGGACAGGTTTTTTGAGCATCGTCACGATGTTGACTTCACATCTGCATCAAACTGTTCATATTTGCATCAGACTAATTGGGAGCACAGCCCTGCTGCCCGCTCCTAGAATGTCCTAGGGGCACAAGGGGATGTTTGACACAAGGAGCTGCAGTGCTACTCCACGGCTGGGGACTGCATCTTGTCACTGCATATTTAAACAGAACAGATCTATTGGGCATCCCCTACCCACCTGCAAAGGGGAATTGGGGCCACTCCTCCATGAGCCCTTGTGCCAAAAATACGAGGTCAGCTGCTCAAGTGTGAATGACAGCCTGCAGGTGAATGTAAGACTGGTGCCGATTGTATCTAATTCCCAAAATGTGACATTTGGCACCCAGCTACCTCAAAAGACCTTTCATTTTCAAACTTCATGTGCTTGGCTGAGTTAAATTGTTTCTTATAACACAAAAAGAAATAAATAATACATAAAAGTATTTTACTAGATCACTTCATGGCTAGTTATCGTAAGTGGGCTTTGCAAAATATATAAAATTTTAAATGGCAAGAGAACAACACTGTATATTGCTTTGAGCAGGAAGTTCTGGCACAAGCTGAACGACAGAATAAAAGCAACACAAAAAAGTGGGAGGAGCACAGATCCCAAAGAAGTGGTAGAGCAGGAAACACCTAGGCAAAGTGAAGAGAATGGAATGGAGAACTAAAAGGGATGAAAGAAAGAGGTAAATACAAGTACAAATGTGATGCACCTTGAAAAGTGGCAAATAAACAACATTAACAGAAGCTAGCATAGGAATAATAAAAATATATACTTTCCACCTAGGCTGTAAAGCTGAGAAAGAACAGAGAAAGAAGAAATTGTAGCACTCATATTGGTGGATGTCCATTTGTAAATGAAGATTTCAGGTGTGAGAACAAAAAAGAAAAGATTTCAGGTTTGAGATGAATCCAAAGGAGGGATTTTATTTTGTTGTTGTTGCTAGTGATTTTACAAAGCAAACTGTACCATTTTTCTTAATTCAAAAGAAGGATAGTAATTACATTAGACCTTTTCTCCTGACTGAAGTTCAGGAATCATGTAGAAAAGTAAAAAAAAAAAAAAAAAAAAAAATTGAAAATGTATACAGAGTACGGACAGAGGCACAAGTGTTCTTAAACTGGAGGACAAAGACTGAACTGGTACCATACCTGATGTTCAGATACTGAATATTGATGTAATTGATTTTGCCCAGCTTACCCAAAGTAGTGATAAAAGAGAATCAAGGTCAAAAGACAAGATGCATTTAGCCCTTCCAGAAAAATTCCTTGCCACATCGCTCTACAGAAAGCAAGCAGCCAATTTTATGCTAAGTACAAGTCAGCATTTCATTGAAATCACAGATTTTTTAAATTAGAATTTAAAAATAGGACAGCAATCACTAGGATAGCTACTTGTCTTAAGCTAAACATATTTTATGGATTGTCAGCTGAAGAGTATACACTGCTTCCCTAACTCAAATTCCAAGGCTCAAAGCTTGTCTTAGAGAAAGCACCTATGTTTTGTAGAATAACCCAGGAAACAAAAAAAAACTGCTTAGAATAAGGTATTACTGCCAAGATCTGACATAATATATGGTTTCACATCATGTAAATATTTGGTTATTCTTAATGTCTCCTGGCATCACAAACAACTGAACATCTAATCATTTTTTTTAGCATCTTAGTATTTTATACTTTGCATATAGCTGCAAAATATGATAGGAAAACATAGGACTATCTAAAGGCAATTTGAATAATGAGAAAAACACCAAAACTGTTGGGTTTAAAAACATGACAGATGCTCCCTGTTTATGCCATTTTCATTCAATGAAACAAAGCTTGCAATATCTCTTCATATGTTACAATTTCAATCTGTTTCTAATGGGTATAAGACCGCAGTGCTGTAACAGACAAAAAAAAAAAAAAGAAAAGAAAAAAAGAATACAATTAACATTGCTTATACATATTGACAAATCACATTGCTTTAGCAACCAGTCCTTGACCACGCCATCCAGTTGCCAACAACATACTTTTCAGATAACATCTGGTAGTTGTAAGTTTATCAGGAAGCCAGAGATGAGCCACAACAGATGTAAATACTTAGCAAGAAGCACACTATATAGTAATTTTCTCCATGTGCACCACAGCGGAACAAAAAAAAGCAGTGTCTCCATATAAAGTTCTGAATGAATTGGCCCATAAGATGTATGTGATGTTTGCTCCATAGATAGCATTGAGAAACCACATCTAATCAGGCAGAGTATGGATGACATCTAGATAACTAGGCATTTTCTTTGCTTCCAATCTTTGCACAATTTCTTCCATTTCCATTTCACTGGAAATGGCTTTTTTTATTTTTTTTTTATAGGAAGTATGGGCTCTTCCTCCCTTTCTTCCACTGCTCGATCAAATCCTTACTGAAGAAGAAAAGTGAGAAATCGTATTTGCTTCCACACCCAACATAAACATCTTTAGGCTGCACTTCGATCACTCTAGAAGTTCCTTAATCAGATAGCATGATTCTAATTTAGGAAATATTATCTGAAATAGCGAAAAGAACTAAAGAGGGAAGTGACAGGATGAGGCTCTTTTGGTACCACATCGATGGTGTGGACATTTGTTATCTTGGGGAAAAATACTGCTGCGTGTTCTGAAAAAAATACAAGGACTGCTGTTGAAGATACGGAAAAGGCTGGTGATGTAACAGAACACAATACTAGCCAATGAGGATCCTACACTCAGATTTGATATGTCTCATTTTCACACAACAAGGATTTCTTGCTCTTAATTCAGGATTCTCAGATTTATTAGCAAGTCTAACGTTGAATTAAAATAAAAGGAAATAAGGATCACATGCCATATCTTTAAGGGTACCTTCACAATAAAAAGAAAGAAGAAATTGTGTTGAAACAAAATAAAAAACCGAATTCCTAAGTGGTTACTTGAATCATTCTTATGGACTAACTGTAACTAATAAAATAGCCAGTGAGGACAGAACAGTGCTGTTACTAGACAAGTGATAAGTAGATTTTTACAATTATTTCTGAAACAGTCAAACAAAGTAATTGAAATGTCAGCACAGAAATCACAAAAGAAAGAAAAAAAAAATGGGAGAAAATGGAAGAATGCTGTTTAAATACATTTCTTTTTTAAAAAGTAAGCTTATATTCAACAGTGCAAAATACACTCAGTAAAATACATTTTTATGTGGAAAACCATATGCAACTGTTATAGAACAAGAACAGAATAACTCTTAGCTGCAAGTTTCAACTGAATCACAAGATACTGAGGGGAGTTTTCTAGATATAAGATGAATATTGGACAGTTATCATTGTACTGAAAATGACAAAAATATATGACAAAAAAAAATTATATAACAATGTCAAAACCAAAGACTAAAATTAGGCACAAAGCTACTGACGATGTATTTTATTTTCTGAACTCTTCATTTTCCTTCTTTCCAACTCATACTACATACAAAACCAAAACCTCTTCTTTCTCAAAGCCTTTGCACTCTCAATTCATCATGTTATTCAGCTCAGTGTTAATACATACTTGGTTCCCAGTTTTTTTCTTATGAATGAAGCACAGAGCAGAAATAGAGATGGAAAGGGTGCAAAGAGTGAAAAAAGAAATCTCACTTTTAATAAATTAACACTGTGGCCCATTGTTGCCAGATCCTTCAAAGTGCACATGACTACAGGCAGCTGGGACAAGTGCCGATCCTGTATCCTCTGCAGTCTCTGATGGCCATGCTTATTTATTTCCTATTTTTCCTTGTCTACACTGACAATTAGGAAATTTATCATTCCAATCCGAGACACCAGTCAAAAGCCTGAATTCATGAGAATGATAAACCAAACATGTAAGGTATCATGATACAGCTTGAAGATTATATAAACAAGCAGATAAACTTAGTGAATAAGACAGAGGTGCAGAATTTACTTCAGATAGCATTAACATAATAAAGTTAATTTCTCATATCAAACTAAGCAGAAAATAAAGTAAGAGCCAGCAAAAATTTGACATCTAATAGTGGATGTAGAGAAGAAATGAGAGAGGTAACATAAAGAAGCAATTTAACAGAAGAAAGAAGACCACTAAATACACCAACTTCTAGAGATGGCCAAGCAATACAGAGGAAACTGTGAACAATCTAACTGTAAGATAATCATCCAAGGTTAAAATACAAGAAGTCAATAAGGTTACAAATCAAGACACTCTGAACAGTGGTAGAAAAAACATATCCCAGTATGAGAAAGTTCCCCACTTTTACCATGTGGCCAATGAATCAATCATAATTGAGATGCCAGAAAGAAAAAAAGAGGATGCCCCAAATGTAGATCAAGAACACAGCTGAACATGGAAAATTGGTGTAACCTACAAATACATGTTGCCTTGATAATCACTTCAGCAGAACAGAAATAACTAAGATACTCAGACCAAACTTGTGCATTTTGAACAGTATGGACTGAGAACTGCCTGACTGGCAGAACTCAGATGGTTGTGATCAGCAGCTCAGAGTCTAGTTGGAGACCTGTAGCAGCATTCCTCAGGGCTCGTTCGTACTGCATGCATCAGTACACACTGGGGGCTGACCTGCTGGAAAGATATTCTCAACATTCAACCTGAATGTCCTGGTGGGCAACACCATCAGCCAGCAGTGTGCCCTGATGGCCAAGAAGGCCAATGGGACCCTCGAGTGCATTTAAAATAGTGTGGCCAGCAGGTCACAGGAGGTGATCTTTCCCCTTTACTCTGCCCTACACATGGAGCACTGTGTCCATTTCTGGGCTCCTCATTTCAAGAGAACTCCCGGAGAGAGCCCAGAGGTGAGCTACAAAGATGATTAGGGGCCTGAAGCATCTCCTTTATGAGGAAAGGTTGAGAGTCCTGGTGCCTGGGGAAGAGAAAACTGAGAGGAGATCTTCTCAACACTTATAAAAGAGCAAGCATCAAGAGGATGGGGCCAGACTCTTTTCAGTCATACCCAGCAACAGTGAAAGGGGCAATGGGCACAAACTGAAATACAGTATGTTCCACCTGAATATGAGGAAAATCTTCTTTACTTTGAGAGTGACAGCACTGGAAGAAGCTAGGACAGAGAGGTCTCCTCTCTAGAGGAGAGGAGTCTCCTTCTCTAGAGATACTCAAAACCTGCCTGGATGCTTACCTGTGCAACCTACTGTAGGAAATCTGCTTTAGCAGGGGGGATGGAAGAGATGATCTCCAGATGTCCCTTTCCAACTCCTATGACTTTGTGAAATGTGGAAGAAAAAAAAAAACAACAACACTCCTCAACTCAGCAGCTGGTTTACACAGGAACAAAGAGTAAGCTTTGAACAGTTACTACAAATACAATTGGAGTACGAGTAAAAATGAGCACAATATCTAAATTCTGACACCAGAACCCAGTTCTCTGATTACATTCTTAATAATGCATTTCTTTTCCTACTGGAATGGATGGCTGTTTATAATAAACAGAAGGTTCATTTCTTTGCTCTCAAATGAACAGTTAGTAAGCACTTTACTAGTGTTGGAAAGAAGTAACTATTCTAATATTCTTTTCTTGGAAATGCAACAGTAATTGTATTTTATTTCAGGACACCTGAGAAGAACACCTGAAGGACACCTGAGAAGGTAACAAAAGATGCATAAAAATAATGGATTGAAATATGTCTGAAGAGTTATCCAGTAGAGTAAATCATATCATCTCAATTAAGTTACAAGTCTTTTTCACTTTCATTTACAGTGTTGTTTTTTTTCTTGAGAAAGAAGTTTCCATAAGAATTAACGTGTTACAGCACTTTGCCACCCTGGCAGAGGGCAAATTGCATGAAAAGTTATTCTTTAGCCAAAATATATCATGTTAAAACCTCCAAGGATCAACACTTCAACATTGTAAATTCTTAGAACAAGAAGTCACACAAGCTGGTAAGACTCTTAGATTTTAATGTCAAAATCGGTAGGGGTTCTGCCATTGCTTTCAAAGAGAGCAGAGATAAATCCTTTAAAGAGAATGACCTAAGATTATTGGAAAATTACATAAATGAGCTATCTCGGAGGAAAGAATGAGCAATTATACACAGCACACCAAGACTAATATGCATAACATCTTTCAAATGCTTACACTGAACTTGGTGTTAACTGAAGACTCCATGTTTACCAACTTCAGAAACACTTCTTATCAAATAAACACGCTTTTGTCAAATTCAAGGGCAACATAGCAGTAGGTAATGCTATTTTGAGTAAAAAAAAGTGGGATTTTCTTTTTCCCCAATTTTTGATTTCAGGTTTCATCTTACAGCACTGGCTGAAGATCGAGAGCAGACAGGGCTCAGCACTGTTTACTATTAGTCTTTCCAGGATTTCATCTAATTAAGTCTAATGTTTCACTAACACAGGGTTACAAAATTCACATCCTTATTTTTAAAGAGAAAAAATAATCTCATCTGTCAACTGTTAATATTTGCTAAAACTAATTATAGTGCTTGAAGTTAACACACATTTTTGCTAATGACAGATTCATATTAGGATACATTTAATCATCAGAAGCAAATTTCAAATGTAAAAAACCCACAGACATAACAATGATATCATGCATCAGTCCAAAGTTTTGTGATATTAAGAAAAGCTTTTTGGCATGCCTCTAATTTGCATTCTCCTTTTGACTACGATAGCAGGAATAATACTGAAGACAGGTTGTAGCTGGCTTTTCCATGTCCACGTGCAAAATGCATAGCCACAGTTCGAATAGTTCAAAGTGCGTACATCAAGCTAAGGAAGGGGTAAATAAGGTCCTTCAAAGTCTAATTTAAGAGATAAGCTAACTTTATATGAATCCTCATCTCACAGCAGTTAAATACCATCATATCTGATATTAGGCAACATCTGGTAAAGAGCTGTGAGTGAAAATCCCATATAAATGTTGATGAAATAAATCTATCAGTTTACAAGGTGATAGAAAAATACAACTAAGAAGAAACAAACATTTCACTGTGAGACTGGGGGGTAACAAGCTGACAAAATGATTTCATGGAGTAAAGCTGCTAACAATATATGAATGGAGCAAAAGGGACAGTTCCCAACCTGAAGATAGAGACGCTCCATCTCTTGGGGATCATGCTCAGACAGGTTTCTAATAACTTCAGAGGCTGAAACTCCAGAACCTGTGCCACTGCTCACGCCAAAAGAAAATAAGTTTCTCCCCATATTCAGATGGAACCCTGTGTTTGTTTGTGCCCATCGTCTCTTATTGTGTCTCTGAGCACCACTGAAAGGAGTCTGACCCCATCCTCTTGATACCTCCCTTGAGATATTTCTATACACTGTTAGGATCCCCTCTCAGTCTTCTCTTCCCCAGCATTTCTTCATAAGAGAAGCGCTCCAGGCCTCAGTCATCTTTATGGCCCTCCACTGGACTCTCTCCAGGAACTCCATGACACTCTGGAACTGAGGTGCCCAGAACTAGACACAGTGCTCCAGAGAATTCAGATGATCAGAGGACTGGAGCACTTTTCCTATAAATAAAGGTTGAAGGAACTGGGCTTGTTTAGCTTGGAGAAGAGAAGGCTCCGGGGAGATTTCATTGTAGTCTTCCAGTACTTGAAAGGAGCGTATAAACAGGAAGGGAAACAACTGTTTACATGGGTTGACAGAGATAGGACAACGGAGAATAGTTTTAAAGTAAG
Organism: Perdix hodgsoniae; assembly: GCA_035772895.1. Classification (NCBI taxonomy): domain Eukaryota; kingdom Metazoa; phylum Chordata; class Aves; order Galliformes; family Phasianidae; genus Perdix; species Perdix hodgsoniae. Next base: position 1,842,719 of record JAPSGF010000077.1, read on the forward strand.
ACAGGAGAGATTTTGGTTAGATATCAGGAAGAAGTTTTTCACTTAGATGGTGGTGACGCACTGGAACAGGTTGCCCAAGGAGGCTGTGGATGCCCCATCCCTGGAGGCATTCAAGGCCAGGCTGGATGTGGCTCTGGGCAGCCTGGTCTGCTGGGTGGTGACCCTGCATGTAGCAGGGGGGTTGAAACTAGATGATCATTGTAGTCCTTTTCAACCCAGGCCACTCTATGACTCTATGATGTGTAGAGAAGAGTAGGGCAGCGTAAAAGGGGAAGATCACCTCTCTTGACCTGCTGGCCACACTGTTTTCAATGCACCTGAGAACCCCATTGGCCTTCTTGGCCATCAGGGCACACTGCTGGCTTGATGGTCACCTGTTGCCCACCAGGACATTCAGGTTGTTCTCCAGAGAATATCTTTCCAGCAGGTCAGCCCCCAGCCTGTACTAATGCATGCAGTTATTTGTCCCAAGATGCAGGACTCTACATTTGCCCTTGTTGAACATCATAATGTTCCTCTCTGCCAAACTCTGCATCCTGCCCAGGTCTCGCTGTATGGCAGCATAGCCCTCTGAGCTTTTTCAGTCAGACAATTTTCAGTTCGCTGCACTGTCCACTCATCTATCCCACACATCCTGAGCTTACCTATGAGAATGTTAGGAGAGAGTTTCAAAAGTTTTGCTGGTCAACATCCACCACTCTCTTCTCATCTAATCAACCAGTCAGTCACATGATGGCTTAAGCTAGAAGGGACCCTAAGGTTCATCTAGTTCTAACTCCCCTGCTGGGGGCAGGGTTGCCATCCACTAGACCAGGCTGCCCAGGGCCTCATCCAACACAGCTCTAAATGCATCCATTGATGCTATCAGGTTGGCCAAGCACAATTTCCCCTGTGCTGTTCATGCTGTAGACTTATGGCATTTCTTTCTAAGATCGTGTCCTAGAGACCCCCCCCCCCCCCCCCCCCCCCCCCCCCCCCGCCCCCCACCCCACA
>JAPSGF010000077.1:1843811-1901732 GCA_035772895.1 Perdix hodgsoniae
CCCCCCCCCCCCCCCCCCCCCCCCCCCATCAGCAAGACTCCAGGAAACAGGGCTAGAGGAGAATGCTGTCACCTGTGATGATGACTATCAAAAAGGTGAAAACAATGGAGAAACAGGGCTCTTGAGAAATACTGCTTCAAGTCCTGCTATGATAAACATAAACACAACCTGAGCTGGTCCTGATGGAGGGAAAAAAAAAAGAAAAAAAAAAAAGAAGAAAAAAAAAACCTGCTGCTGTTTGTTCTGTGCTCCTGTCAAATGTCCCAAACATATTAGTGATACAGAAACCACAAAGAAGTGGACAAGTGTGAGCAGCTGGCTGGCTGGCAGCTGTAGGGCTCTCAAGACCACATCTATCAGTACTGTTCCAGCTGGGCACCACTTTGCAACTTGCAGTCTGGGGCAGTCAGAGAGAACAGCCACAGGGAGTTAACTCAGTCAACCCACCCTATCCACCAACATCACAGCAGAAAACCACTGGAAGTCAGGATAGCAAAGCAGAGATCTGCAGGCCCTTGATTGACGTTTCTGCTCTCTGTATTGCAGGAAGGTGATAGCTTGGTCCCTGAAGATGACATTTTATGGGAATCATGCTGCAAGATGTAAGAGCAATCTCCTCCTTGTTATTCAACACCTCCTGAGGTAATGTCTGGAATGCAGGAGGAGGCAAGACTGAATGACTGTGAAGAGCCTCAGTGGGTAAGGAGGGTAAGAGCTGTGGCCTGACTGAAGTGAGATCAGAAAGGGCAGCAGCAGTACAGCTGGGGAGCTGCAGTAGATGAATGTCTATCCTGATTGGAAAAGAGATTTTTCTTCTTTTAAGGGGGAGTAGGGCAGAGGCTGAAGAGCAGTCAGGGGAAGATGATGCTGCTTTGACAGATATTAGCCTGAGACCAAGTCTCCACTTTGACTGCTGGCATGATATTCCTCTACAAATGGCAACAGATGTTTTCTTGTCCAAGTATCATTTCTAAAGTGTCTCAGAAGTCTTCCAGAACCCCTGACCACTCTTATCCTTTACTGGTTTGGTGCCTTTAAGTTGTATTTTATTCACACCATACTACAACTCTAAGCCAAAAGGCAGCAGCAGCTCCTCCTTGGTAAGGGACACAGCCCTTCTGCTCATTTGTTCCAACCACTCACTGGTTGCATACCAAGAAAAGCACTTCTGAAATATTCATTCCTGCTGATTAGGGCATTAAGTTAATAATGTACTCTTCTAACAATGAGCATCCCTACAGTTGATTTCCTGTATCTCCTCGGGTCTTCTTATAAATATTCATACAAATAAATTAATCTTCTCAAGGAAACTTTTACACAAGAGATTCTGTCCTCAGATTTTGTTTAACTAGCTAAAACACTAGGTTTGTTGTTGTGCACAGAGAGGATTTGCTGGCAAACACACACAGGCTACTGTTTGAATAGGTAATGTCATGGTCCATCTACTGCTCTTGGATGACCCAATTGTACTTATCCTCTTCTAGGAGTGCCACAAAGGACAGCAGTGTTCATTTTTATAGAGTATGAAGTCTTCAGGAAGAAAACCAGTGTGAGAGAAAGGCTATATTCCTTCCAGTTTCTGTTCAGACCTACATCAGGAAGGTATAGCAAGCCATCAAGGAAGACAAATTAACTGTTTTAATTTTTAAGTTTTGAAAGGCAGCACAGAGTTATTCTATTTATTCTATAGTAGTTCTCTGTTGATAAACGAGGCAAGAAAAACTTATTTATTTCAGATGATCTTTGCTGCTTAGCTGTAGCTGAGAGATGAAGGACAAATTTTACAAATAAGATTTATGTATCAAGTGTCAGTAGTGAACTAGAAAGATAACAGTCAGCAAAATTTCACGTGAAAGTTGTACGAAGTATATGCTAATGTGGAGATGTCAAGAAGAGTACTGAAGAACTATCACATTATACAGAGACTATATATTATCAACAAGACATCTTTTCAAAAAGCTGAAAGCAAAGAATGTATGGGCAGTTATTTTTAGCAGATTTGTAGAATTCATAGTATACAATCACATTAATGGACATACACAACATGATCTATGGGAAGATGTACAAAGATTCCAATACTGCTAATCTAATGAAAACCTCCCTTTCAAACCAGCCACATGGGGGGGGGGGGGGGGGGGAATGGCATTTATTGATTTACTCATAATTAAAGACGAATTGTAAATTCTCATTTGCTTCCTTCACCATGATGTATATTTTCCATTTCATGGACATGATCTGATCCAGAGGAAAAGCATACCGAGCATGACGCACTTGACAGTATCATCTCTTTACCTCTGCTCTGAAGCACAATCCTCTCTACATGAGTGCACATCCTCCATGAAATTTCTGATGAATTTTCTGTTTTCCTATCCTTTGTGCTATTAAGGATCACAAAGCAAATGGCTAAAGGAATTAGTACGGAGTTCATGTGGTGTGATTATGCTTAGAGAAATGCTGCACCGCTACAATCCTTCTACCTTGCTCTGTCACCAATATTGCTTTGCATGTGTTGTCAAGTACCTGTGTCCTAAAGAGCAAGAACAAGCTATGCTGTCACGCTGCCAGAGGCTCAGCAGAGCTGTCAAGCGGCTTGCTTTTAAAGCACAATGTGCTGCTGCAATCCCACAACCCCACAGGTTTGCTGAATTCAGCATCCCACCAGACAGCACCTCTCTATCCTGAAATACAGCGAACAGCATCATTTCTGGGAATATATCTCTACCATTCTACAGTTAACTTCAGTACAAAACATGGAAATCATAATCACAAGGACATCACCAGTATCTTTGCAGAAAATCAAATGCCAGACTGTTTCAACAGCAACCTTAAATCTCTGAACTCAAACAGATTAGCAGAAACTTTAATTTCCTGAAAACATACAGGCTGTTTGGACAGCCAAACATTCTGCAGTAAAAAATCATTGTGTGCAAAATGGAAAACAGCACCTGTGAAATGTGCAAACTGAGCTTTTTTTTGTTTTTTCCCCAAAGTACAAAAAAAATTACCTGATTCCAAAGCCATTTTTACTTTAACATATGCCCACTTCCTATCAGAGTTGAGAACAGACAAGCAAACAGAAGCAAAAATCCACACTCTTAAGCTATTTGCTACCCATTTGAGTACTAGCTATGTTTTCTGTTACTGAAAAAACTGAATTATTTGTACACACAGAATATAGAGTACATGGCAGGCTGTTTTTATACAGCAGGCACCACCTGGTATGACTCCTATTGGTAACAGAAGCAATCTGCTTTCAGCATGTTTGACACTTTCAGCTCTGCCTTCCAGCTGCTTTCATACAGTTCCACATTCTGGTGACCCCAAGAGATGCAGCCTGCCCAGCTCAAGAGGTGCCCATTGCTCCCTTCAGTTCACAAAGAAAAATACAAACCACATCCTAAACCAATGTGCTTCATTTCTTTTCACATCATGGCTTACTCCATAGATATCCTTAAATCTGCATAGTTTAATTGGAATTTATGAATTACTGTTGTTTAGAGTGATAAGGAAGAACCCTTTATCTGATGGGACAGAAGCCACCACTGAGTGAACAAAGGTATTGAAGAAATCATTTTCTTCTTGACTAGAAAATCAGCAGCAGCCTTTGAGAAGAATTACAAATGATGCTCAGATCACAGTAGGAGACATCCAAGAAGGAAAGGACAGGAGAAAGAAAGCCTATGATCCAAAGCTAGTCTAACTAGTCTTCATCAGAACTGCAGAATGAGACTATTAAATGGAAAGATATGTGGCTGCAAGGAAAGACTGGAAAGAGACCTTCAGAAAAAAAAAAGGCTTTTGGGTAACCCTGTCTGTTGTGGGTATGAGTGCTGGGAAAAGATTTCCTGCCACAGATCATTAAACTCAGACTTCATGGGATGCCATTTTTGTAAAATCGAAGAAGTTATTTTTAGGTCAGTCTGTGTATGATTATCTTCTTATTAGATCATTTAATATAAGAATATTGTTAAAGAAAAGGAAATATTCTGCACAGTAGACAGGATAATACAAAATCCGTTAAGTCATGACAGCAAACAGAACTGAAGAATACAACCATGTATTGCAGAAGGGATCAGGTAGAATTTGCATTCAGGATATCATGCATTTTCTTTACATATGAATTTAATTATCAGTATTTGCTCTTATAAAACCATTTTTTTATTTACCTGATTAGTTTTAAAATTAAGGACTATATTATAAAAGATACTACAGTGAAACATATATTCAAGAATGCCCTGACTATATGAAAGCTCCTGTGCAAAATTCCCATAAATATGGTAGGAAATCTGAGCTCATGATGACAGTAAGTTCAGGCTGTATAATCCAAATAGAAAGGGCAGCATCAGAACACCCGCTGTGTTCAGTGTAATAAAGATATTAGATACTGGGTCTTATGGCAGAACAGGTCTTAATAATTTATTAACTTTCAAGATGAGTGTTTTTTTGTTTTGTTTTTTGATACAACAACAAAGGAAGGGAGGGAGGGAGGGAGGAAATAAAACATCGTGGTTTTCTTAATTTTCCAATACGTACTTAATATGTAATTCCTAAAAGCCTGATCCTGTGTCAATTGAGGTGCCATGAAAATGTTTCCATTGAGTGTATTGAGTTTTAGACCAGGCACAACATTTTTCAAGTGGCTTATTGAAGATGCTGCCAGACAACCTGCTCTGGGTGGCCCTGCTTAAGTAGAGTGTTAAGGCCAGATAGACTCAGAGGTCTCTTCCAACCTAAACTGTTCTGTGATACTTCCATGCATATTCAAATCTAGCAAGCACAGACAATGCCATCAGGAATATGCAAAATCAAGAGGTAAGTGAAGACCATGGTTCTGACAACTAACAGAGGAGGACTAGGGGTTATGGGGCAAGACACAGGGGAGAGACTGTCAAATTGTGATCAAAACATGCAGATAAAAGGCTTCTAAAATGGAGGACCTACAAAGCTTGGAATGAGAATATAGGAATTCCTTGGGCTAGAGGTCAGACTGCAAGACACAACCATGACAGCACATGGCAGACTTGGTTATAAGTCAGATGGTACCTTACAGAGCCTTCTGGTGGCATTTAGTGCCTTTTTCCTAAGTCTCTTACCATTGCTTATCATGACGAGTCACGTTGGTTCAGGTTCCCTTGGTGAGGGAGGAAGAAGTGGACATGCTAGATGACAGAAAATGAGTAGCTGAAGGTGGTGTGACTTAGCAAGGAAAGCCAAACTCTTCATCTTTCCAAGCAAACAGAAATGGTAAATGGTTTTCTCTTATCATGTCAGAAAACCCTGATAGGGGAAGTCCAGTCCTAGGATCGGAGGTAAATTGTCATGCTGCCAAAATCTGAAATATTGGCACCACAGGAATGAACATGTGGCAGAGTGCAGAACCGTGAGTTATATTCAAAGCAGACTTGCCAAATCAATACAGAGCTCCTGTGCCAGTTTAAGTATTTCTCAGCACATTCCAAGGTGCTCTGAAGGTTATTTCAGCACTCCTGAGTCACCCCAAGATATCTCAAGCAACTTGAAGCTGCTAGCAGGTGGGTCTGTGCACCAGTGTATTCTGATGTCCATGGGCACAAAGGATATGAATAAAATTAGTGTGAGAGGGAACATATTGAATTTGGTCACTTTTCGAAAGAGCACTGCAGATGTGTTTCAAGTTTGACAGGAGAAGCTACAGCACAAGACTGCACCACTCAGAAAAAGCACAGTTAAAAATAAGAGAAAATTCCAAAAGCAACATGGTTGATGGTTGGATAAGATGATGTGAATGGTTTTTTTCCAACCTTAATGATTCTACAACTTTATGATTCTGTGATCGGTTACAATAAATTAGGTCTGCAGAGATTTCAGAATGCAGATAAATATAGCACTGAGAAGAAACACTGAAAACAATTAGGTTCATCTGCCCTATTTTGTGGACATCAAAAGAGTTTATAAGCTTCCAAAAGTGAATAGAATATAAAATGAAATTGCACATTCAAAGCTTTTCTTGTCCATGTTGGCAAGAAACAATTCTTGATCCTGTAAGATTTCCATGTGTTTTAAACGGCAGCAAGCAAAGATTAAGTGAATGTAGAAATCGAGACAGAAATAAGACACTCAGGTGTTCAAGAATGATGGAGTTGTGGCACTGAGGGACATGCTTAGTGGGGACACTGGGGTTGGACTAGATGATCTTAGAGCTCTTTTCCAACCTTAATGATTCTATGAAAACTTTAACTCCTCTATAATATATCACTCCATATTCTCTAAATACAGAAATCAAAAGAAAGTACACAGAATTCTTACACCTTGTTACCAAGTACACATGAGGCAAAAGACCAAGGAAGTAAGAATGGATTTTAAATACAGCCACTACAACAAGTTATATTATAGTATCTTACTGTTAATCTCTCCGGCAGAGCAAAGACTAAAGCAGCACAGACTTTGCTCACTGATATAATCATTCTCTTTGTCAAACATTCATTGCTGATATCATCACCCTGAAGTTTGTTTAAAACATGTTGCCAATCACCTTTTTTCTTTTTTTGCACGTTTTAGTCAAACGTCAGTTGTGTATTTTTCCCCCCCTCATCAATCAATAAATTCCATTTCCAACATCCATTTTGGAAAATGGACATTCTTTTTTTTATCTTAAAGAGAAAAAAGATTTTTTTTTAAAAAAGAGACAAATATGGAAATTGAGGAAAACTGAGGGATAGATTTTGTTAAGAGAGCCAGTCCTATAGTGTTGGGCCAGAAGTATTCTGATGTCAGACAGAGACAAGTCTGTACAGAAAGCATAACATCCAAACTTCATCTTTCACTTTCTTTCCAAATAGATGAGAAGGGATTTTTGGAACCAGTGGTTCCCTATGGAGCACAATTGATGGATATACAGCTGCCCAAGACAAGAATAGGATAAAATTGCACGGGAGAGGGATTTGGGCACAATACTGGCTCAATAAAACCAGGAACTTCTGTGGAAAATTCCATATTTAAATGAATTTCTTCTTGGGAAGCTTTTTAAGTCCCCAAATCAGAATTTGTGGTCAAAACAAAACAAAGCAACAGAACAGACAACCTTGTGGTGATCAATATATGACTTGGCTGCAAGAGGAGCAGGTTCTATCAAATGCCTGCCAGGTTTCCTGCCAGCTTGGCTGGTGACCTGCGAAGAAACAAAGCCTGCAGTGTCTCCAGGCAGCCCTGCCATCTGGACTGCCTCCACGCCATGAATCCTGAGGTCTCCGGGGCCTGAAGGTCTAGGAAAGCCCTGCCATAGAGGTGTCCTGTATGTCACTGTCTCAAGAATCTCCAGACACTACAGGTCCCAGCTCCCAGGACTGCTTGGCTCTTGTTAGAATGAACAAGTAACCCTGGAGACTGAGGAGACAAAGGTTGAACCAAAAGCCCCTATCACACATTTGCAGCTTCCTACAGCAATTGAACAAACGATATTACTACTCAATAATTTTAGCTCCTTCTGTGGAGTGTTACTGAGAGGTTTAGGGTTTTTGTTTTTTAGAAAAATGTCTGGCAAAATAAGAATGCCAATGCATTCTTCTGATTAAATACAGTACAAGCAAATTACTACATTAGATATCCATTTTGTAACCCTTCAGGTACCAATGCTAAAATAGTGGAGGATCATAATATAGACACGCAGAAATACTGTATGATTAATGCTCCTGCTCTTTATGCATGCAACAATAGGAAATTATGCCAAGATCAATACCCCAATACGGTTTAGCAAACTGTTTGTCAATCAAGTATTTATATTTCACCACAGTTCACAACACTCTACAATCACCAACACTATTCCCACTTAGGGCACAACCAATGCAGCCATAGGCTCTTTTCCTGGAAATAGTTTACACAGAGTGGCTGTTGAATGGTGTGAGTTGCTTTTCTTCTGGAAAACCAGCGATAAGTTTCCCTAAAGCATCCCAAGCCCAGCATTTTAGCTTTGATGTTTATTGATTAAATTAAAGCTACAGTAGTCACTTTGCGTTCCTACAAATTCTCCCCAGACTGCTGGTTTTTCCTCATCTTCCTCACTTCCTGAAAAGGATTATCTGGGGTGTGAAAGCCTACAGCACTCTCCGCAGAACACAAAGGCGGCTCAAACTGGAAGATGACACGCTTATTTTCCAACATATCACTTCCAGACTCTAGTGAAATCACACATTCAAATGAAAATCACTGCAACGATGGAGATAGGGTTTAAATGAAACTTGGGAATGAGCACGTCTGTTCTGCAAGCTGCCTGAAGCCTTTTCTCCCCCAAGTTTCTCCCATCAGGTGCTTGGCTTGCAGTCTGCTTGCACATCCACTTAAGTTTTATTTTTGCCTGGTGGTGATTCCCCCTCCCCCATGCCTATGAGCTTGCAGAACTATAATCAAGGTTACTAAAAGATGCTATTGCTTTCAGTGAAAAGATACTCTTAAAGAACAAAGTAACATACAAATGACAATATACAGAAGTTGGTTACTGTCAAGCAATCATAAATATACTGATCTGACATGGAGCCTTAGGAGGCAATCAAAGCTTCGGTCTGCAGGTACCATACCAAGGGCAGAGCATACTTTGCCTCAAGATGCTGCGAGTCTGAGAATCCCAAGGCCCAGTGGAATAGAAATCACGGTGAACAAGAAAAAGGAGGAAACATTAGCAAAACCAAACCAAACATAATAGGCTTAAACTGCAGCAGAACAAGCACTGACAATTGTTGCGTATGCAAAAACCTACGAACTTTGTATCTCCACCTGCCTCCAATATGTAACCTGCATTTTCCACATTCTTCAGCTTGCAGACAACACGGAATCAAGCACAGCACCAGCTGCATGGTTCAGCATGCGGTATCTGCTGAGCTCATGTGGCTGCTCCCTTGCCTTGGTTCCCTGAGGTTGCCAGGACTTGATGCAAACCTGCCAGAAGCCTGCTGCTCTGGCCCCCCCACTAAGCCAGGTTCCAAACAGCTGTCATAGGAAGCAGCCTGCAAAACTGCTGCCAGCAAGTTAACTGTTCAAGCATTTGTAAAATGAGGAAGGGATGATTTAAAACTGTATAATATAGATGCACACACTCGGGTTTGCAGGGAAATTGTCACACTTCTCAGAAGCTTGCAGAAACATGAGGTCAGAAGTGATATCAAGTCATGTCGGTTGCTTTGCTGATCCTAACTCTCATGCAGTGACAGATCGTCCTTGTTAGATGGCTTGCTAGTTATTTACTATCCTGTATGTTGGTAAATTGCAATGCTCAATCCCCATTAATTCTATAACACAGCTAATGACAAATGAGTTAATCATGATGAAACCCTTACAGAGATTCCTCTGGGTTACCTACTTAAGCTGCTGCCAGTATCACACTGTCATTACACTCAAATTAAAGGATCATTATGGCTTATATTGAATATTTGGCTTCACAGCAGAAACAGCCTCCTTTAGCTCCTTTCTCCCAAATACAGTCCAAAGAAAACCTGAGAGGATTATCTTACTCAAATGTTCCTAGTGTGACCAGCTTCATATTTACTTTTAGAGTGCTCTTGAGGCTGCTCTGTCTCTCACTGTGCCCAGCAATAATGGGATGTTTTAGTGCCTGATCATATAATTCTCACTGCAATGCCCCTGAAAGTCCTCAACTCCCTAGAGCAACAGTCGTTAGAGTCTATACAATAACATTCCTAAAATAAAACACCGTTAATAGTTCCTTTTTGTTACTGTCATCACCATCCCCTGCCCTGTCACACCAGATAACTGGATGTTTAGTGTTTACAAAGGCTGTTCATTTTTCTGCTAAGCATCCTCTGCAAGGTGCCATAAACCAGAGGTACACTGACAAATTTCCCAGAGAGCACCAAATAGGTTCCTTCAACACAGTTCCCAGGAGGATGGACGCTAACAAGCATCCATACAATTAAATTAAGCTATGGTTTTGTGAGATTTTCTTTTTATTCCCAAAGGCAATAAAGTACTGGTAGGATCCTTCTACAAACTTCTCAGCACTTTGAAAGAAATACTGGATTACAAGTGACCCCATTCCCAGGTCAGACTGGGTTCTGTTTAAACAGCACACAAATATTCCTATTGGGAAAACCTTTCACAGCTTGGCTTTGAAAGAGCCTAGTGCCCCAATCCTGTTTGAGAAAAAGAGGGGAAAAAAAAAAGAAAAGAAAACAAGACAGGTCAAAGTCAGAGGATACTCAAAAGAATTGGAAGAAGAAAAAAAATACAGGAAAAAGAAACAAACCCACAAAGAAACCCAGCACGACCCAAGGACTGCCCCAGTGACAGTTCCACGGCATTCTAAAACCACAGTATGTCACACTTCTGACACTGCTGCTTCATTAACAAAAAGATTGCATTTTCCATACAGTCACAACCAACGAAGGACAGAAAGCAGTTGCAGCTTTGGAAACACTGCTGGGACTTCTAAACCAAGCTGAAGCACAAGAAGCACCACTGACAATTGCACCTGTGTTACAAGTGTAATACAAAAATATCAAAAACTAGAAATCAATCATCAGGAAGCAGTAGACAGGACTCTTCAAGGTAACCGAAATGCACACAAATTCACATTTTCAGTGAGAAATGACATTACAGAAAGACAAAGCCACAGAACAGGTAAGAGAGTTCTGATTCAGAGAGGAAAAAAATCCCCTCATTTAAAATATCTTTCCAGAAGATATCTTATTCCAAAGCTCTTCTCATTACACAACCATTCAATTCAGACACAACAACACCATTCTGCAGTGATTTATAAAGGTTGAGACATTCTTTTGAGTTTTAAACTCTTGTTATATGTACAAAAACTAACAATCCAGATGCAACTGTAACCACTAACAGTGACTCTGAACTTCACACAGCCAAGTAACAAAAGGAGCCTGTGAGCTCACTGTCTAAAACAGAGAACGAAGGGTTTGCCAAAGATGCACCAAACAGCGTTTTTATTTCCTAGTTTTCGCAAAGCATCACTAACACAGAAAATAAACACAAAACCTTAAAATATGCCCAATCACATCCACATAAGATAACTTTGCATTGTGTAGCACTTTTTAAACAAAACTCCAGCATAAGGCTGTCAAAATAATAGCTCCAAAGGGCCTATTTACGTTTTCCTAGCAGCTAATGAATTGTCAAAGAAAATGGCAGCAGGCAAGCTTATGGGAAGCATCCTTAAATATTGTTTTTCTTTTTTTCTAAAGCATGAACACAAGTGTTACATTAACAATGAAATACTCTCTGTTGGCCTCCAAACATAGCCTGAAAACATCCTTTAGTATCTTTGAGAAACTTGATGAAAGCAATATTCATTTGTCATATAAAAAAGGAAGAGAAGAAGAAAAATTGAACCACCGCTCAGCTGAAAAAAATAAATAAATACAATCACATGGCAGGAAAATACATGGGTAGATTTAACCTGTATTTTGCTTCTATTACAGGTGCTTAATGGGAAATGTCATCATTTTTAATGTGCCAACAATACTATCTACAAGCCTGACAGAACCTAACTTCACACATTGACTAGATCAGAGCTGATCTGCATTCAGCAGCCTCCTTAGAACATACCAACATACTGTAGTTATCACCCTATTTAACGGCAGAGCTCTTTGGAGCCCTCTCTTGACCTCAAGGTCAACAGAAGAGAATATGAGTTCATGAAAAAAATAAATTCCAAAACATAAACTGTTTACTTTCTATTCAAGTAGTATAACACAGTTTTGTCTTAACTGGGATGCAGAGATGGTCATTGAATAATTGGAAAACTGAGTATAATACTGACTGCTTTGTGCATGGTGACACATGGTTTGGGGTCTCCAGATTTCTTTCTGGGCATTCTGATAAAACCACTACAAAGCACTGATAGCAAAACCAAGGTATCACCGAACTGATGAAGCATGATTGATGTCTAGTCAAAACAACAGGAAGCATATCAATGCTGGTAAGAAAGAAAAGCTCATGTAAAATTGATGACCTGGGATACAACCTAGCCTGATTAGCAAAGGAACAGCTTAGGACACTGATTGGCACTGAAAGTTGGAGAAAGCAACTTTAAAAAAAAAAACTGTTTCTTCTACTTTGCTTTAACTGTACAGAGAGTAACTTTGCCCTCTGTTAGTTCCTATAATGCAATTCTGCCTAACTCCCATGAAAAGCTTTCTCACAGCTGCTCTGCAAAAAGAAATCGAGGAAGGAACAAGTGTCTTGCTGTTCATGCCTTTCTTTCACAGTTCCCATTGCTCACCGCTTTCTTAATCACATACAGCAGACAAGATTCACGTGATAAAGAATGATTAAATTATCAAGAAAAATACACAGTCCATGTATGGCCCACAGTTTGGTTCTGGGAAAGCACAGCTCCTACATCCCTGCTATACAACATGGCAAAATTCAAGTGAACAACATCCTCCTCCCAGAGAAATAAGCACATGGCCTGTAGAGGAACGACAGCATATTCTGGCCAGGTCCCTGACCTCAACAATTAGGAGAGCAGGACTGTGGAAACGCTCCAACGCAGGATTATTCAGTCAGGCATAATAGCAACAGCTTGACAAGCCATACTTCATCCAACTTTTGTTCCCTGCCTCCCAGGCTTTCCTCAGTGCCAAACTGCCTGTGCAGAAAGCTCCATACAAAGGCATGTAGGAGCACCCAGGTGAGACAGAGGTAGAGACGCTGAGACAAAGAGATTGCTTCACAGCATATCACTGCTGATTCAATCCCAGCTTTGTGATTACACACAGAATCATTTTGATTATCCAGTGCCAATTTCTGATATCCCAAGCCACAGACTTTTAATTTTCCCTTGTCTGCTTTCACAAAAAACCTCCCATTTTCTAGGGATGGCAGCATCAATTTCCAATGGCACAAGCATCTTTCCCTTCAGCTGTCAAAAAAGATGTAATCAGCAAAAACTTTGTGCTTCACTGCTTCCATTCTATTATTTAACAGTGATAAATATGTATCTACATTTGACTCCACACTCTGAGCCAGACCCTTATTATCAGCATGCTGTTTTCCACCAAACAATTCTACCGAAAAGAACAGGGATCTGAAGTGACAGAAGAACACCTGAGTTTCCAGCCTGCTTCACGTCAGATCTTGAGCCACTTTTCTGTGGGCAGGAATTTTAAAAGTTTATGCATCAAATGTGTTATTTCACCCCATATATTTTCTCCTAACAAATTTATAGAAAACTACTTGGTTTCCAGGCCAATATTTGTCTTACACCTGGTCTGTATCTCTGGAGGAAGGATCATACATTCAAATATTTCCATAAAAGAGTTCTCTTGAAGCCAGCATTAAACTTTTTGTTTTGTACACCAATGCATTTGAATGCATCATTTAAGATAAGCTGTTCTAGACAGCATCTTAGGAACTGCAATCTTTATGCTTTTAAATGAAGTCCTACTTGTCTGACAGTTCACCTTTAAAGTGAAAAATCAGGATCCGGAATATATTTTCCACACTCCTTGCTTTTCCAGGAAAGGTCATTTAAAGGTCTAACTCTATTAATTCCAAGTTCTGTTTTGACTGAGACTAAATTGGCTTTATTCACCGGGACTCATTTCCAGAAGCCTCTTTTAGGCAGCATCTGTATGACAGATTATAAGCAACATGCACCATAAGTATACGCATAACACTGTGAGTTCCAACCAGTTTATATACTCCTGAATTTCCCAACTCATTCATTCTTCTATAAACTTCATGCGTGACTTCAAAAAAGTCATTTTGCTGTAGCTCAACTGCGTTCCACAAAACTGCAATAATTATGCAAACCTTTTATGTATGAATTACACGTGCAGGGGAACCTTAGAGTAAAGTGCTCAGAGGTAGACAGGGTTGCAAAGATCATTTCAATAATGTTTCTGAGCAAGTTCTAATGAAGAACAACTTCAGTGGATAATTTTCATCAAAAAATTTGCATTTAGAACAACTCATACAAGACCAAGTGTGCCCTAGGGAAGGAGAAGAATCATTATCCCCTCTACTCTGATAATTGTCCTCGCTTCTTTTTGGGACAGGTATATCATCATTGCTGCACTGAGCCACTTAGCTCCCTCTCTATCTTCAAATGGGGCCATCAACTTAAGAAAAAGAAAAAGCAAGGCAGGCAAGCATTCATGATACCAATTCCCATTGCTCAGCTGCTCTTGAGATGTTTCCAGAGCATTTCCTCAGCCTCACATTTATTTAGCAGCACCTCATGGAATCCTCTTCACTGCACTTGATAATCTCCCTTCAAACTCACATGGCAAAGATATACCCCCCTTACTACAACCATCCTCCACGAAAGTGATTCCAAACACACTGTGCTAGCATGATTCCTGTCTCAGCTGACTCTCTGGAGCTCTTCCACTTAATTGCCAACATTTTATGCTCCTGTTCATAGCGCTCCAGAGGTTCAACTGAAGCTACAAGCATTCATTGCTGGGTCCAAAAACCAAGAATCTCCAGAGTAAAATCTCTCACTTATTATGAAGTTGCAGTTAAAACTGTAGCAAGTCATTAGAAACAACCCGCTATTTCTAAGAAAGAAAATTTGGTACTGAACTGCAGTGAACAAGTAGCAGAAAACATGGCTGCAGCATTACACACTGGGAACAAAAACAAGACAACAGGTGACAGGTCAGTCGAGAGGTAGACTGCAATATTATTTACGATGACTGCCTTCCACCATTCTTTAAATGTGCTTCTTAACACTGTCTGCTGCTTGCCAGCACATTTATAACAAACTTTCCTAAAGGTCAACTTGTACAAGGAAGTTCTGTCAGCGTGAATGGCAGCTTGCAGACTTGTTAAAAGCTTCACTAAGCCTCTGATCTACCAGAAGGAAGGCACTGATTAAGAAGAAACTCACGTGGTGGGTTCCACAGACAATGCTGCTTTTACAAGACATATTTTAAGTCAGTTTAACCTTAGGCAAATGATGCTGGATACATAGAGACTAGACGTGTTTCTGTGGTTAACCATTCAACTTCTGTTCAAAATCTTTGTGTGGGATAGTGCACATTTATCAAAATTCACCAAGTTTTGTGTTTTTTTTAATTAAAGTTCTTATTGAAATTCAAAAAGTCTTAGGATAGCATTTTCATGTAAAATTACCAACTACGTTTTGTCAGTTTGATACGTTAGCTCTTTCTAGTTTGAGAATGGTTTACAAACAAATTCTCTGAGCCACTACATTGCATCTTGAGCTTTATTCAATCAAACAGAACTTAGGAAGCAAAACCTAAACAGAGATCAGGCTCTGGGCAGCCTGGTCTGGTGGTTGGTGACCCTGCACATAGCAGGGGGTTGAAACTAGATGATCATTGTGGTCCTTTTCAACCCAGGCCGTTCCATGATTCTATGAAAAAAATTTCTTTTGAAGTATAATAATACATAACAAAATAACCTATTAAAGCTCCTCAGTTAGGAGCTTTTTAACATGCCAGCTAAGTAGAAAAACTTTTGAATTGGAAAATTAGTAAAAAATGTATTCCAGAATTGTAATACGATGTGATATAGTTACAGCTGATGAGCTCATGACTGAAATGTATGGAAAAAAGTTATTTAAATTACAAAATAGCTTTGCAGTCACAAAAAAGCCACTAGATCACAAGTTAGAGATCACTAAAGATTAAATTAACAAAAGCAAGATGTACAGAATTAAGATGAAGAAATTGCAAAAATATAACTACTATACAACATAAGATTTCAGACATTAAACAAAAATAGTTGGAATCAGATGTTACTTCCTACGTGCAGTATGCCACAAGTTTTAAAATGTATCCTAGACACTTTTCCTGGCATGTCCCTAATGTAGCATCCTATTTGAGATGCTGATGAATTGCTTTTCACCTATCTGGCCTTACCAAGACACAGGTCTCCATTCCTAAGAGAGCCCATCGCTGTGGTGCAATATGAAGGGAGAAATGCATCACGCAGGGAAATATATGATATCTACATCATCCTGCCCAGTTTCTTTTGGACAACAGGCTTATAAACTTTTCAAATTAAATCTTCAAATTATTTTTTGCTCCCACTATTCTGATTTGGCAGTCATTTGGGAGTAGCTCTACAGATGCTCACTTTTACAGTTAAAAATGGAGCCTCTCAGAAACTCTCCAGCAAAACAAGAGTTACACTGGAAAACACTGTCAGCTGAGTCTAAACTGATTTAGTAACCCACCTCAAATTTAGCTTTCAAAGATCTGAAGTGAAACCTTTCCTGACTTCTCTGTAGGTGAGTGGAAGCCTGAAGTGCCAATGTCCCTGAAGTCCAGGTAGTCAGCCATGATCTCAGACATGTCTAACATTTCAACCACCCGTAAGCCAGAAATCCTGAAGCTTTTTATTACTCTAATCACAAGCAGCTGGAGGCCTGACAGCTCTGGAAGCCCCCACACATGACCAGGATCTTCTTCCAGCCACACAGCCTGATCTGCCTATGACTCCATTAACCAGCTCAGTGGCCTGCAGAGCATAGCTGCGAGCTCACTAACATTGGCAGAAAATATCCTGCTTTGTCTTATTTGCTTTTCCAACCCTGTTCCCTAGACCAGTAGTATAAAACCTCCTCCCCTACAGTAAGCACCAGAGCTGGTGATCTCTCACTGACACAATTCTATTCATTACCATAGAGAACACTGTTGTCAATTATGTATTGGGGTTGGGGACAAGGATGAGTTACCCAGCCACCAGTCTGGTATATTGTCAGGACTCAGTACATAATCTTGTTTATCCAATCAAGTTGACAAACAGGAAAACTGTCCGGGCAACAGCACCAGAAGACCCCTGCCTTTCCCCCATCATTGGCAGCGGGCCTCTCCTGCACTTTCAGGAAACTGCTTTCTCCACTACAGGTTCTGCTAATCTTTTAAAGGACTTTCCTCCCCATTTTTCCAAGGAACAACATAATTCAGTTTGGGGGGTTTTGTTTTATTTAAATTCATAGTTAAACACTATAATTTGTGCCCCACTTTCCCTACAGAGCTAAAGGATCCTGATTTCTACAGGCAGTGTCCCCGCTTGGGGCCCCTCAGCTCGGAAGCAGGGCACAGAGCAGAGCCACTCCAGGGTTGCTCCTGTGCGCAGCAGTGGCACTGGGAAAAGACTGCAGCTAAATCCCAACAGCTTATGAGTTTTCAAAACAAAAATCTTTCTACATCAACATTTCCAAACCGAATCTAAGGTGACAGAAATGAATATGTATTTTGCATCATCCCTCTAGAATTCAATCAGTTTTTTCACTAAGACAACTTTGAACTAATCCATATTGGAATTTTTTAATTTCAAGTCTGTATATCCTAGTGGCTTACTGCTATCTATTTGTTTTCATATCAGCTCTGAGTTTTAAAGACTTCTTTTGCCTTTTGTATCAGGTGCTCATTGGGAGGTGCTGGTAGCAGCAAGCCAACAGAGATGGCATCTCTAGTAACACAGGATTTTATTCACGTTAGAAGTAAATAGGATTTGGGATTAAATAAAATTACAGAATCTTAGAAGTCTGAAGGAGCTTTTCTGTACTCAGCACTGGTGAGGCACCTCGAGTGCTGAGTTCAGTTTTGGGCCCCTCACTACAAGGAAGACATTAAACCCTGGAGTATTTCCAGAGAAGGACAATGAAGCTGTGAGGGGTCTGGAGCACAAGTCTTATGAGGAACAGCTGAGGGAGCTGGGATTGTTCAGTCTGGAGAACAGGAGGCTCAGGGGAGACCTCACTGCACTCTACAGCTTCCTGAAGGCAGGTTGTGATGAGGAGGGGTTTGGCCTCTTCTCCCAGGCAGCAAACAGGACCCAAGGAAGTGGCCACAGTTGTACCAGAGGAGGTTTAGATTAGACATAAAGAAGAACTGTTTCTCTCTCAGAGAGGTCAGGCACTGGAATGGCTGCCCAGGGAGGTGGTGGAGTCACCATCCCTGGCAGTGTTCAAGAGGCATCTGGATGAGGAGCTGCAAGATCTGGTTTAGTGCTTGTGGTAGCAGTGGTAATGGGAGGATGGTTGGACTAGATGATCTTGCAGGTAGTTTCCAACCTTGCAATTCTATGATTCTATGATTTAGCCCAACTCCCTCGTGCTAACCAAGGTTCCCTCCAGTAGGTTGCACAGGAAAACATGTCTGTTTGAATATGAATAATTTTCAGGCATCTAGATGCCTGACAGAGCTCTAGAAAACAAAAAGAAACACTGTACAGATGGCTTTTCCTTAAAATAAATGTTCCTTTCTTATGAAACAGCTTCTGACCACTGCTGGAGACAGGAGCAGCACCCAGCAAGCTTCAGTGGGATCATAGTCAGCAGCTCTGGGGATACATGCAAACTCTGCTGGGTGTTCGTATCTAAGTGTCCTGATAAAAAGTGACGTATCTTTAAAATTGGTGATTTCTCACAAAACATTCATGAATTGGTAAAATACAAGTAAGCACAGGTCAATAAAAAGCTAGGAAGCATACAGTGTACCTAATAAAATACTAAATTATCCAGTTATTCATTATAATCTAATAAGCTTCTCAATTCAGAATAGTTTGATGAAATTACATTTATGTAAAAAAAAACTTAAATTCTCAGAACTGTTGCCAGCTGAAATTCTCATTTCAGTAAAGATGACAACCTCAAGAAATATACAGCTTGCAATTTAAGTGCCATGCTGAGTGCCTACGTTAAAAACAATACATATATCTTTCACAACATAATTTTCCAGAGTGAGGTATTCCGGATTCTTTAAGGCAAGATCATCACTTTCTCATAAATGTCTGTAAATCTATGTCACATTTAATCATGTTTGCCTCCAATTATCACAGAAAACTGCAGTGATAAAGATACATTTCTGACACATGCTGAGTATTTTCCCAAAGTTCATAGGAAGTCACACAGCTGAGCTAATGGCTCTAGGGTAAAGCAATTATGACTTTCACTATTTGTGTAGCACCAGATACATACACAGCTGTCTAAAAGGAACGAGCCAATCTTTATTACCTCTAAAGCGCCACCAAAAATTAAAGGTAATAAATAAAGAGGTGTTCGGAAAACAGAGTAGTCAGTCCATGCAAGGGAAATCTGGGATTTGTTCTTTTGGTCCCTTGACCAAAATTCTCCCATTCTGCATGACAAACCCCACCTCCCACAAACAGATTGTGTGCAGGAGAAAGGCAGAAAGAGGAACAGCAGGTGCACCAGGCTGCGGACAGGAACAGCAGCCCTTCACCATCTGCTCTCCTCAACAGGAATCCACATGCAGGGGATGCTGCTGGCTGCACACAGCCTGTGTGCACAGGGCAAAGGAGACCAGGACCCAGAGCTGGGGGTTGTTGAGCTTCCAGCACTTCCTTCAGCCACCAGCTTGGCCCTAAGGCTAGAAAACCTGCTTTGTGGTAAGGCTCATTTGGCAGGACAGGGCTAAGCAGTCATGCATGGGTAGAATATCTGAATGTAACTGGAAGAAGGTTAGTGAAAATACGCTTCCCCCTCCACGCACACATGCACACACACCATCATACTTATTCAGACTCTACTGAAGACAGCAGCTTACTGGCTTTACTCATCTTTTCTCAGTTTCCTATCAGAACTGCAGTCACAGATCACGAATGTATCACCACACTCTGCTGTTGAGCATGGCAACTTCAACGTCCTAAACAAAACTGTCATTTAACAGAAGGCTATTTTTGGTCTGAGCTCCTCTTTCAAATGAGCACCACATGCTTTCAGTTTCATTCTCACATAATCCATGTTTTCCTCCTCTTGCACTTCAAAAATGATACACAGAAAGAAATATGATATTAAAATCACCCTTTTCATATCAGTAGTGATGGTTTCAGTTTTCTAAGCAACCACATAGTGATCTATTCATGAATAAAGTTAGAAAGTTAGAAAATAATCACCCTATACAAATCTCCATCAAAAGTATTCCTTGCATACCATCAGTTTTTCAGTAATGAGATAACACTGGATCAGATAGGCAATGCAATAAACGAATAGCAACAGCATCAAAATTAGCTGTTTGCACACAGTTTAAAGAAGGTAGGGAAAGTTAAAGGGAAGAAAACACTGAAGAGTGAGATTACATACTGGATGCTAGATTTTCTTCTTCCATTGCATATGCAACCCAGGTGGATGGTTAATATCCTGAAATGGGCCCCGAAAGAGCAAACAAAAGCAAAATTGTGAGGAATAGAATTACAACTCTGTGTCCCACAAGCAAGATTGGTATTTATTTAGGTTTTTAAAAATATATTTATTGTCTTTCATAAAAACTCAGAAGTAAAAACCGTATCTCAATAGACTCAAAATGAGCACTCTGGGAAAATATGCAGATATTGCATGCAGCTATAACGTCGTAATGGAACTTCTGCTGTGCATGCAAGAAGAATATAGAAGAGAGGCAGTAAGAAGGAAAATGTCTTAGAGATACAAAGGAGACAGGATCAGTCTCAGCAACCTGCTTCCTTTTAAGTGAGAGCAAGTAAGGCTTGACAGTATTAAACATTTTATGCTGCACAGGTGCCCTCAGACAGGGACTGAAAAAAGTGATCCCTAATTTGTGATGACTCTCAGATCCCTGCATACTCCATATGATGCAACAAGCTCTGTCAATGCCAGGTTTCAATGTATCTGAGCCAAGTTCTGTTACACGATCAAAACGCATAGCTCCTTTTATTCACCCTATCACCTACAGTAAAGAACCCTTTTCCATGTTGCTAATGCTAAACTCATGCTGTCAGCTAACTCCTAAAAAGCAGCTACACGACAAGGGATTCTTAAGGAGCTCCACAGCTGAAGGACTTCAAAGCTACTTTTTCTATATTCCCTCCAAAGAAAGGATGCTCATCATCCCCTAGGAATTTATGTAGCCTTCGAAAAACAGGCAATTCGTGGCAAACAGTATGAAGCAGGCAACCCTGCCCATGGCACAGGGGTTGAAACTAGATGATCTCTTCCAACCCAAACCCTTCAGTGACTCTATGAACTGCAGTACAGTAATTCACCATACAAAAGAGGCAGCTGTCACCAGTACTTAGCAACACTACCTCATCCAACAAAAACAACAATAAAGTCAAATATTTTCAAACAATTTTAGACTAGTAAAAGATCTAGAGCATTCCAGTATGATAATCTGATCAGGAAAACATGAAGGGATCTACCTCAAGAGTGGTGGCATCAATCAGGCAGATCTGTACTGCGCAACTTTAGGAGTCTAAGGCCTTTTGTCAACTGCCATCAGCTTTCTGCACATTCTTCTCTTTGAATTACCAGGTACAGCTTCAGTATCACATATTTATGCATTACATAGTACATACTTTACTAGCTTGAAATTTACCATCTGTAGAGATTGAGGGCATAATGTTATTTCAGTTTACAAGATCATGAAATCTTCCCATGTTTTTCTTTGAAAACAAAACAAATAAGAGTTATGTTTAAAAGCTGTGCTTTCTGATTGTCTGTCAGGTTGGCTGAGGATGCACTTTGGATCATTCTAAAATACTGGCCTCAATAGCATGGTATTCTACCTTACTCTCATAATATTTAGTGTCACCTCCTCACTTGCTGTTAATCATTTGTCTTTATTAGGAAGGTTAATTCCTTTGATTAGTGTAAAAAAAAAACAAACCCACATTTTTTAAAGGTCACAGTTTATAGCCTGATGAGAAGTAATTGACAATCTAACCACTTCATGACAAACTGAACCCTTATGAAGTCTTATTCAAAGTATTTCTATCACATGCATTCCTAAAGCATCCAACCACACCACAAGATATCCTAGTAAGGCAAATCAGGCCTTCATTTCAGCAGCCACCAGAGGATTAGCTACCCCCTACGCAAGGCAAGACTCATGAAATAGTACCAAAGGATTGAAAAAGCCATCCAACAGCTAAGCTGAATTAAGAAACTTGGTCTCTGTAAGAAGGTTATGATGCTAATACGCACTGGCAACAGGAAAATAAGAGAAGGAGGAGCAGCAGTGAATTTCAGATTAAAAAAAAAAAAAAAAAAAAGACCCCAGCCATCTAGGTATGTACAGATGGGTCTTCAGCAGGACAACCAAAGTTAGGAGAACGTATTGACGTGTTTTACACAGCCAGGTGAAAGAAAGATGAAGGCCTGAGAAAAGAGCCTGGGCATGGTGCCATGCCTTCTTGAGCACAGAGGGCAGGCTGCCAGCCTATATTTCTGAGCCTCAACAGACTTCTTCTGACAGCATCTCTGTGGAAGAGGAATATTAATTCCCTGGTTTTAAGAAGGCACAACCTTACTAACCTCAGGGTTAAAGGAAAGGCTGTAGAGAAGTATGATTAGGAACTTATATATTTTTCAATTCTGATTTAAGTTTCCTATTTAAACTAAGTCTCCCGGGATGCAAGATTTGGGGGGGCTTTCGTGGAAGGTTTTTTATTGGAAGGAGACAGAAAATGGAGGAAGAAAAGTCTTGTGAGTTCTGCCATTCAACTTTCTGAGAAAAATTGGCATTGCTTTAGTTTTGTTTACTTGGAGGAAAAAGAAAAAAAACAGGAAAAAAAACTGTGCTACTATATTGTTTCAGCTTCACAGCTAAATTTCACACCTTCGTCTATTCTTTGATTTTTCACAATATTTACAGTTTATGTAAAAGAAAAACTCATCACTCTAAGAAAAGGACAAGGGAGAGTAAAAGAACATGCATATACAGAGAATGCTTCACAGAATACAAGCGCTATTCTTAACTGTCAACAAAACAAAATATCTTACAAAGTAACTTTATCCCTCTTCCTCCTTCAGATCAATATAAAGCACTACTGATGAACAAGCTCAGTGGGTATTTGATCTCTGCACCACTCCTGCTGCAGTGATGCAGCTTCCTCAGAAAGGCATTCACACTCCGATACCCTGACCAACTCCCACACTAGGCTGCCTCCATTTCTGAGCTACTTTCTGAGTGTCTTCCATGACAGTTATCAGTAGCTTCCTTCCACCATCCATAGTTTAATTAACCATGGCCAGGGGTCAAAGTGGTTGGAAGAACGCGTAGGATCAGGCAAAATCTGTGCAGTTTTAAAAATGACAGCAACAATAATTTCCATAAGTACTATTCTCTAAATGTGGGCTTCAAAATCCTATTTAGGTGCAGAGAGAGTGAACCACGTTTGTCCAGCTGCATCTGAAATAATTACAGTATACTTAAAAATACTTGTAATGCCCAAAGTAGCCACAGCTTCTCATCATAGCAGGCAAGTGCACATGGCAACAAACATTTATGAACATTCAAGCTAACCTGGGGTTAAACTGCAGTACCAGACACTAGGTGAAATGGTGTCGGAAATTTACAGTACAGTTTCATCTCAGAGATTTACAGCTCACTTAAAATATGTGGACAAGACTTCATGCATAAATGGTAAGCTCAGAAACTAGACAGAAAGGAGTCAGAAGTTGGTCTGTTGGATGGAAATAACAGTAGCAGTTTTGCTCAATACCACAAATAAAATTACCTAATCCAGTTGAAAACAAATAGCGATGTGCTCGTTACTACATGCATATTCTGTTCAGACAGCAAGGTCTCACAATGGCCTGCAATACAAGCAACACATAGTTCCACTGAATAGAAATAATTGCAGCTGACACAGCTGCTTTAACAGCCTGTGGTGTACATACAGTCTTTGCAAATACTAAGATCTATATATTGCATCCTGATTCTCCTAGAATAAACTTTGTTTAAATATACCTTTATCCGCACAGTAGTCTTCAAGTCCTGTATGATTTTTATTAGAGAAACATTCAGCTAAGCAACTACACTGAACATGGCAGAGCTTTAAGAGCAAAGACAATACCTCACAACACTTGAAAAATGAGAAGTGAAGTCTGGCACAGTTCAGAGAAATTGTAAGGGGAAGGTATAATCAGCATGTTAAAATTCATACAGGATTAAAGTCGAGAGACTCGACAGGGCAAAAGCACACCATGCAAATCTTCTAATGCCAGTAATCCAGGTCACACCCTGCACACCACTCACCAACACAGAATCCCCTAAAGCTCAGTTCAGCAAAGAGTCAGGAAGGTTGGAAAAACACAAAGATATCAAGAGAGAGGAAAGAAAAAACAGCTCCTCCCTGGCCAAGGTGCTCTCTGGGACCCTTCCACCTAGATCTTCGTGCACTTTGGAGCAGGTATTATAGCATTTCTCACCAGTGTTGAAAGAAAACTGTGACAGTCCCACAGATAACAGGCTATAAATGGGTAAATGGAAAGTAAATGCTTAGTTTCACTGCTAACTGTAGGCATTTAAGTATACACTCCCAGAAGCCACAAAACTTGCTTAAGTATTTTTGGTCTTTTTAAACCAAACAAACAAGGTTACTGTAACACTAAACATAGGAACAAATTGATTTATTTTCTGTTTTTATGATCCATCAGAGTACATCCCCCTCACGTTAATAATGTATGACATTCCCTGTCAGAGGAAAAAAATGCTTTTAAAGTTAATCAGTAAATACCACAAAGTGGTACTGAGAGGTCAAAAGATTAGCTCTGTTTGGGGACTTACACACTTGAGCCATCACTAATGCAGTTCAGTGCAACCACTAGATGAACTGATGGTCTTCAGGTCACCTTACTGACAATGCCAGAAAGTAAGAGCCAAAAAAACAACTATGGGTCATCTGGTCCCAGCATGAAGAAACTAGGACTGCATGGCCTGCTGGGAGAACCACCAAATAGTGTCACAATCACAATTCACTCACAAGACCCAGAATGCTGTACTTTGATTCTCTAAACTGCCAAAGAGAAGGCAGGCTTTGTTGCTGTATCCGTACTCTCATCTCCAACATTTGTCACATATTTCACTCTTCTGCTTTGATTCAGTTTAAAGTACTGCAATACAATACAAAAAGATAATAGTTTCTGCAGGAACAATCAACTCATAGATATAAGTGCAGATTGTAGCACAAAATAATTCTGAATAGTTATATCAATTAATTAAATCAACTGCTAGAGTGGCCCTTCAAGAAACAGACATTAATTGCAGGCAATGGAGTTTTTCTGAAAAGCTTATGAAAACACAGTATTAACCAAACAGATGCACAGAAGAATGATGGAGGAAACCAGCTTTTTTTCCTAGAGAAAAGCTAGACTCAAAGAGAAACCACAGGCTACTTTACAGGAAAGAGTGGTGGCTGGCACCAAGGGCTTCAATAAGAGATCTTGCAAATGAATAGCTACACAACCTTGAAACCTACAGAGAAGAAGCCACAGCAACTTTTATTCTCAAGGTGGAGCCAGATATCTCCAAATGCTGGAAAAAGACTGTCATCAACCCCAAAGAAGATATGAAGGGTGTTAGAAACTCTCCCAGGAGAGCCCCAGCTCTCAGGTATAAAAATAAACAAACATAAAAAGAGAGACAGAAGGGTGAGAATTTACTAAGAAATCTCTGACTCAAAACTGAAGACGACGTTAAAAAAAAAAAAGCCACATGAAGATAGTAGATGGTAACAAAAGGTAAATACAAAGTGACAGCACAATATTATAATTCTAGAAGCCAACAGGCTCAAATTAAAGGCTGAAATGGAATTCCTTCTATGAAGAAAATCTCTTTGTCAGACTATTTTCAAGCTTTTTTCTCCATGTACCAAAAAAATAAAACCTCTGAAATTATACAGTCTGAACACATAGAAAGCAATGACTTGTACTTGAGGCAAGGATTTTCAGTGAATGTGAAGCTGCTTTACGACACAATGATGTGTCATATACACAGCTATATATCCAGTGCAGTTAACAATCCTCTGAAAACATTTCTGTTCAGTTATAATTTTCAGAAGAATCAGTGCTCAGTAAAACTCCACTTACACTGAACAAGCTCCAACCCCCCATCATCCTTGGGCTGAGGCATGCAAGAACAGAGTTGGTCTCTTCTCACTGGTGACAGGACAAAGGGAAATGGCCTCAAGTTGCACCAGGGGAGGTTTAGGTTGGATATTAGGAAAAATTTCTTTACAGAAAAGGTTGTTAAGCACTGGAACAGGCTCACCAGGGAGGTGGTTGAGTCACCATCCCTGGATGTGTTTAAAAACCATTTGGATGTGGTGCTCAGGGACATGATTTAGTGGAGGGTTGTTGGTTAGAGTAGTATGGTGAGGTTGTGGTTGGACTTGATGATCTTTAAGGTCTTTTTCAACATGAGTGATTCTATGATTCTCTTCTGCTGAATCTTGCAAAGCATACCATCAAGGATCTTCTGGAACTGATTGGAGTGCAGGAGGACAGACTGCCCAGAGAGGTGGAGGCACCATACCTAGAGGTGTTCAAGGAACATTTATACATGCTACTAAGGGACAAAGTTTAGTGAGGAAATATTGGTGGTAGGTGGATGGTTGAACTGGATGGTCTTGAAGGTCTTTTTCAACCTTGGTGTTTCTGTGATTCTAAAAGGAGGTACAACTGGTTTGATATGCCTTTTTCCACTGATGGCTGGGGATCGAAAGCCACTTTGGCTTCCTATGCAGGGCAGCTACCCTATGGCACATCATTTCATAGCAGACAAAAGCCTGAAATACAAAAGCTGAAGCGACATGCATTGGTAAGGAAAAAATAAAAAAAGAAAGAAAAGGAAAAAAAAAAAATAAAATAATAATAAAAAAACCACCTTCATCCAGGATGCAATTGTAGCCTCCAATAGATACCTCTTTCCTCCCTGCCCCAGAAGCAGGTTTTTCAGTCCTTTCTCACTATGAAGTCTAGCTTTAAAAACTGCTTCTGAATATTTTGAACAATAATTCAAAAACTAGAGTGTACAGCTGTAACAAGTGAGAAATGAAGGAATGTACTTCATGCATACACAATGAACTACAAACTTACTTGCTTCTAGCCTACATTACCTGTTTTTGCATCTGTTTAACCTTGATTTCTGTAGGTTTGCTCAATTAAGCTGGAGATTCTGTTCACATTTAATACAACAAAAATGAACAATCTCTTGAGATCTAGCTGCTTGCCATCACATGAACCTTACATAGGAACAGGGCTTAACATTTGCAGGGAAATGCAAGAAAAAAGTGTGACTGAAGAGCTAAAAGATGTTACTGTGTCAAACAAAAGCTTTACTCCACACCTTTAAAACTTCAGATCACTAAAAGCTGTCTGTGAGCACAGTGTGCAGCCAGCACTTGCCCCGTGTTTTCCTTTACCTTCTCATCACATCCCCATGTAAAAACCAGTCAGTAACTTCTCAGCCAATAATTTGGCAAACATTGTTCTCTAAAACTTAGGTCAAAAGGATAAGCACAAAGAAATGTTGGCTGTTTTGTAAATAAATTGAGCTAAGCAGATCTGATTCAAACTAAAGAAACCACAGCAGTAACACACAGTGGCTTTTACATGACACAGTGATATGTTAGACAAAATACACTGTATTGACTGTGCTTGACAAGATCATTCTGACATTTGGAAAAAAAATTAGCCATATGCTATTTAACTTAGTGTTGTTGCATATATTTTCTTTGTAAGGAAATGAAATGTAGTCTGCTAGGTCATTGTAAATACGCTCACAGAGATAACAGGGGTGAAAACAGGAAAGCATGTGGAAAATGTCAGATTTATGTTAAGCTATAAATGAACAACAGTAAGTTTAGACTGAATTAATAGCTTCAGAACTACAAGCACTGAACCTAACAGAAGCACACCTACTGCCCCAAAATAACAGAGCCTTAAAAGTGCTCTAAAAATACATTTCATTACATCCTACACAAAGAAGTATCAATTCACAACATTCATAACTCAAATGCAATAAATCAACCTTCCAGTCCTCTAGAAAAGGAGCTTCCCCAAACCTAAAATCTGTATCATTTGGTCATCCTGTCCAACTACACTAAAATGAATTAGTAAAAGAGAAATCCTAATTAAAAAATGCCTGATGCGTATTTGTATTTTTTTTTCCTTCAGTAAGAGAAACACACTGATAACACACCTTACAATAACCATCCCTTTCCCAGAATGCTTTAAAATAACCAAGACAAACAAAAAACAATTTTCTAAGACACTCCAAATACTGTAGGTCACAAAATTCACAAAGCAGTGCAAAGAAGCTTGATCAATATTTGCACTATGCATCTATAATGCACAGATAGATATCTTTTGTTACATCCATGTGCTGTTCAAGACATGTACTGTCTCCAGGACATTTGTTTCTATCGCTGTACTTCATGTTTAGGAATACATCAGGCTTAAACTTGTCCTCTATTTGAAAACATGCTTTCAAAACCAACTTCTACAATATTAGCTTGCAGCTGATAACACAACTCAAACTCAAGTTCATTTACCCTTTCTTTGGTTTATATCACTACCAAACATTTTCATTTCTTCTTAAAAAATTATAGTTTATATTTAACTATATTCATTATGCACAGATACATTTCTCAGATGCATTATATATGTTGAAATACGCACATAGCATCACATGAAGAATACATGAGACTTTGTAGTGAAGAAAACATCTATAGGATCTCATTAAAAAAAAAAAACCTCACTCTAATAATATATCATAAACATGCAAAGAAATAGATTTTCCTACCACAGTTTCTATCTTGACCAATTTGGCTCCCACATATTCCTGTGTTCAACTGAATCAATTTCACACTTACTCACCTCCCTGTCTCTCTGATGTGGTTTATTCATTGGTTTGATATTGCCATAGCAACTCTGCAACATGGTAACATGCTATTCAAGCAATGCTGCTCACCTCCCAGCATATGGTGAGCAGCTACAGTTGCCTGATACACAAGGCTTTATATTATAATGTATATTGATTTCTGATTCTTGCTATTAGCAAACTGTTTTACAGTCACCATTTCTAACTCTGTGTCTAGCAACCTTTCATCCTGACCTTCATAGTAGTTAATCTGTAGTGATCTTAGCTTCACTATACAAATCAGCTCCCATCTCAGATTTAAATCCAGGATATATTTTGACTCTAAATTCCAAATTTTTTAAACAACTGAAAAAAATTCAAACAACGTCACTCCCACCCCAAAAACTCAGGGCTTCTCCAGCATTTTTTACGTTTTCCCTCCATGCAAACAAACACAGAGATCAAAGTTAAGCTTTCCTTCTGAGAAGGGAGCCTGGAGACCCTATTACCCCCAAGCCTCTCCAGAACTGCAAACAATCCAGCTGCTGCAGGATGGATGGTGCTTTGTCCCCAGACAGACATGGGAACAGCTGGGTCTGTCACAGGAGGCAGCGCTTGAACTGGTTCTGCTCCCAATGCCTTCCCACCCACAGCAGGCCTTTCCAGTGCCTCCCCCATTTGTATAAAACATCAGAAGTGAAGAGGAATATCAGTTGCAGCAAGCAAAAGGTTTCTAAGCTACAAAGTCTATCGTATCAATGCTATGCAAATCAGGGCATCCCCAAGCACAGATTTGGATCACAGGAAGGAAACTAGGCAAACATCCAGGGCAATAGTACGAGTGGGAGTTGAGACTGTCTCATTCACTGAGCCTTTATCTTCACAAGTTGGCAAGCATTTCACAACCATGCTTACTCACAGTGGAAACATCCTTATGTTTGAACAGGGTTGTACCACAGCTTGACCTAACTGGGTTTCATAAAAGCAGCTTGCTTGCCCTCAGCCCCATACAACACAGAGGCCCTGCCCACATGTGACACAGAGAAGCAGAAATGAGGACATCAATACCACAGGACTGAACTCACCCCTGCTCGTAGTAACATACCAGGACACCTCCTCCTGCCTACCTAGCCGACCCACAACTGTTTCAGACTATGTTGTGCTTAAGCTCAAAGGTTAAATGCTGTTGTTTGCCTTAAGCTAAAACACATCTGTGACACAGTACGAGTGTCACAGCAGAAATTCAAGTTGTTGCCAGGTTGCTGCAACACACTAAGGTTTGTGATCTGAGATGTACCAGAAAAATGTCTCTGTATGGCCTAGTAATAAAGGGCTCTGATTACTTTCCCCAGCAAAGCTGAAACCAGCATTTTGGTCTGGAATTTCTTTGGACAATATCAAGAAAAAGACATAGAGGAGAGGAAAGATAGATTGAATATTAATTCTCCCACTAAATATATTTAGTCTGTTTAACAAATACGGAGCTCTGAAAAAAGAGTTAAAAGAAAATTGCATTCTATCTAATCTGAGAGCCCGTTTCATCTGAGTATGCACTCAATTCATAGAGATCTTTGCTGAAACTTTACAGTAAGCACAATGCAAAGGAATCTGAGCAATATTAAACATTGCCAACTGGCCTGGTGTTTGCTACGCCCTTCGCCATCTCAGCAAAAATGTGATTCTTCACGCCCCCCAACACAGTCATCTGCTTTCATATAACAGACCTCAAGTTAGCCCCCATCTGGCCCCATCTGTGAGGCCACACAGCCAAGAACACTGCATGTGTATGTATATTAAAATACTCAGCATCGTTCCCACAGACAGTAATGTGCACACTTCTGAAAACAAGTACAGAAGTCATACAGTTTCCACATGAACGCTCCATCTTTAAGTAATCCCAAAACTATGAATCTGCAACCAAAGCAAAACTCAGCTCAACTATAACTAAATGTAGACTTCACTAATGGCCCAGCTTAGATGCACATTGTCACGGAGAGACAACACTGAAAAACCACCCTTGCTTCCCCTTTGCTCCCCAGGTCTCAACAACTGTGCAAATAGACTAGCTGAGTCTATCCCAAAATTACTTTTCTGGTAATAATAATTATTCCCTAATAAACATTATTATGAAAGTTGAAGAAGAAAAAAATGCAACTGAATACGATATAGTAATTTCCTTGTAGGTCTGAAACAGTCCTTCATTTCAGCGATATGGGAACACAGGCAAAAATTTCTGAGAAGTATCACAGTTAGAGTCCTATGAAATAAGGAGTGATGTCAGCCTTTATACACTGCCAGTAGCTCTGGTTGCTTCTCTAGTTTCTTCGTCCTTATGATCCGCAGCCTCTGTATCATCTTTTGCAGTTACTTCCCTGCTCCCATCTCAATTTCTTAAACCCACCACTATAAGATTGCTAGAATAAAAGCCACTCATTTCAGCTATGCAGCCAAGGCACACAGTCAGTCAGCTGCAAGAGGACAGCCTTGCTCTTGCAAGGCACATCAGCTCTGGGAACCATCATGGGCTATGCTCTAAATTTGGCATTTTGGCACCTTACTACTTTGCAATTTGGCACCTTACTACTAAGGCCTACACAGTTACATGAGGATGGTTTGACAGTTCTGGTCTTTGTGCAGTGCACAAACAATTTTTCTTTACCTTCCCCCTCCAAGCAAGGCCATAAATCACAAACTGTTTTATATCCAGTCACAACATGGGCTGCCAATCAAACTATTCTGATTTAAAATAAAAGATCATATGACATGATTTGGGCTTTAATCGCACTTAATTATTTAGATTATTTAGAAAGAAATGATAATACTGATTTTACGTTGTTTCCAATTTCAATATATGACTTCTTTAAAAACACACCCATTACTGACTTTATATTGTCCCAGTAGAGGTGCATACAAATGTGATTTTGACTTGCTGACAATCGCAGGAATTTAATCTGCAAATATACCTTGAAACTTTTAAAACATGCAGGAAGAAAAGCCCTCGCATCTCAAGCATCTGCCTTACCTTTATATTCCCTTCAAAACAAAAGACATCATTGCAACAACAGAAAATTATCTTGATAAGATGGGTGATTCAAACAGACAAAATGGGTTGCCAGCAAATAAATTGATGTCAATATAAGCAATCATCGGGTCACATCAGGAAAGCTGCACAAATAGGAAACGAAGGGCCTGCAAGTCAGGTCCTACCTAGCAAAACAATTGGTGATATTTTTATGTATATTTAGAGATCTCTATTAAACTTGCTATTTTAAGATTGAAGCTTATTGCTATGATATGGTGTTATTTTGACTGATTGCACCTTTCTCTCTCCTTCCAGATGATCCAGTACAGACATACAATCATCTCCAACAGCTAACAAGTACTTAAGACATCATCAGAAATTATGAATACTGCATAAAGTGATTGTTAACACCTAATAACTCTGTGGTGTTGTTGATGCTGGTTGACGGGGGGGTTTTTTGTTCGTTTTAAGTGCAGTCTGCTATGGCAAGACTAAATGAGAGGGGGGAAAAAAGATTTCTTTACATTAGATGCATTTTGATTTCCATCACAAGCATTAGGTAGAAGCTTAATGAAAGCTTAATTCAGCAAAATGCTAACAACTTCTGCAAGGCATTTAGAACCCTTAGTTCTTAAGATTAGGAAAGTCCGCATTCTTAGTTTTAATGCTTCATTACACGGATGCCATCTACAAACACTTTGCCAGTTAAATGATATTAAAGAACAGCTTGTTTTGAGACTGTGAGACAGTCAAAATAGTGAAGTATTTGTGTAGCTTTACTCATATGGGCAGCCTTTCTTTCCAGCTCAAGCCCTTCAAAAATTTGTTTTCCTTACCTGTGTAAGTTGACAGAAGATTAGTGGTAGAAGAGAAGAGAATGCTGTGTGGTTTGGCTGCAGGAGACTCCTGGAGGGAATGTTCATGTTTGGCGACTCTCAATGTTAATTAGGACATGGAAGAAAAGAGTGCTTTATCCTCAGGTAAGTTAATGCTGTAAAATTTATTTATAAACCAAATAATTTGAGTGTGAGAAAATATACCTCTTTGTTTACTTGAATTTGACATGAATTATTAGATAAGAACATTCAGTTCCTGTTACAATTACAAAGTCATCATTGAAAATCGAGAGTCATCACAATGACATACATCATGGAAGTAGCTGTAACAGCACTGAAAACAGATATTCTTTGCTGCTACTTTAGGGAGATGGGCAACTTCTTACACATATATGCTAACCCACTTGCTTAGCCTTTGTAGCAACATTTTTAGAAGGAAGCAGTCAAAGCCCCACACCGTGTTCAGTTTCAGGCACCTCAGTACAGAAAGGACATTGAGGTGCTGAAGCAGGTCCAAAGAAGGGCAACAAGGCTTGTGAAGGGCTTGGAGAATATGGCCTATGAGGAGAGACTGAAGGAACTGGGGCTGTTGAGTCTG
The DNA here is from genome assembly GCA_035772895.1 of Perdix hodgsoniae. NCBI lineage: Eukaryota > Metazoa > Chordata > Aves > Galliformes > Phasianidae > Perdix > Perdix hodgsoniae. The sequence goes on from JAPSGF010000077.1 coordinate 1,876,818, forward strand.
GAGAAAAGGAGGCTGAGAGGAGACCTTATTGCTGTCTTCCAATACCTGTGATGAGAGTGGAATGAGTCTCTTCTCACCGGTGATAGGATGAAGGGAAATGGCCTCAAATTGCACCAGAGGAGGTTTAGGTTGGATATAGGAAAAAACTTCTTTACAGAAAGGGTTGTTAAGCACTGGAATAGGCTGCCCAGGGAGGTGGATGAGTCACCATCCTGGATGTGTTTAAAAACCCTTTGGATGTGGTGCTCGGGGACATGATTTAGCGGAGGGTTGTTAGAGTTAGGGTAGTATGGTGAGGTTGTGGTTGGACTTGATGATCTTTAAGGTCTTTTCTAACCTGAGCAATTCTGTAATTGTATGATTCTAAGAAAAGCCACGTGGCCTCAGGAGCAACTGATAAATGCGCAAGAGCAGCTGAGGGATTGAAGGGACTGACAGCAGTCTGGAGCAAATTATATCAGCTTAATTCCCGACTCAAAAGTTATTATCCTCTCTGCAGAAGAAAAGCTACAGGCCTATTAATGAAAAGAGAGGCACTCAGCAGTCATAGTAACTGCACACTGCTCAAGCAAGATGTCAATAAACACCCGATCTTAATGACTGGCTCCCACTATTGTATGATATGAATTCTTTTCTAACAGAGAAAAGAGAACATAAGCAACAGGATACTCATGGATGCACTGGTTTTGTTATGGGAAACACCTCTGGTTTTGACAGAATTTTTTGTTTGTTTGTTTTGTGTTTTTTTTTGTTTTGTTTTTTTGTTTTACACCAGTGTTTTGTGAATGCATTGCATCACATGAGCACTGTTTGACTTCCATCCTACAGCATTCATTATTTTAAATATACAGCATCCTGATTTCTGTACAGCACAGAGATCCTAACACTTAAGTCTGAAAGAGTTACTGGGTCTGATCATTTGCACTTAACACAGCTTTTAGCATCTTACTGCAGTATGGTTTAATCCAGCAGCAGCTCAGTGTGAAGCAGCCTCTCACTCACTGCCCTGAAAGCCAGCAGAATGACCAGAAAGCCCAGCCCCAGCTGCCTCACCATTGTGGTGCTGTCTTTCCAAGAACTCATCACCAACAGAAAAAAACTTTTTGGGAACCATGCACACAAGCTCTCCTACAGAAGTGCCCCTGAAATACTGCTAAACCACTGTGTCAATCTGCAGATGACACAGAAAGGGATGTCATTCAGAGGGATTTCAACAGACTCAAAAGGTGGGCCTAGGAGAATCTGATGATGTTCAACACAGCAAAGTGCAAGGTTTGGCACTTGGGTCAGAGAAATCCCAGGCATCTATACAGACTGGAAGGAGCAGTCCTTGAGAGCAGCCCTGCAGAGAAGAACATGAGGGGCTTGGTGGATGAAAAATTTAGCATGAGCCAGCCACGTGTTCTTGCAGCTCAGAAAGCAAATGGTATCCTGGGCTCCATCAGAAGAGGGGTGACCAGGAGGAACAGGGAGGTGACTGTCCCTCTCTACTCTACTTTTGTGAGGGCCCATCTGGAGTACTGCATCCAGTCTAGGGCCCCCAGTGCAGGAAAGAAAAGGAGAGGGTCCAGAGGAAGTCCACTAAGATCATCAGAAGGCTGGAGCACCTCTCCCATGAAGACAGGCTGAGGGAGCTGGATGGGGCCCTGGGCAGCCTGGTCTATGTGGAGGTTGGTGGCCCTGCCTGTTGGGGTGGGGAGGGGGGGAGTTGGAACATGATGATCCTTGAGGTCCCTTCTAACCCAAGCCATTCTGTGATCCTATGATACAATATCTAGTGTTCTACCAAAAAAGGCAACTTTTGCCACTGATAAAACATCAGGTCTTATGCTATAAACATATGCTGCTCCTTATAAGAGAAAAGATCTGCAGTAGAGCTAGCGGTACTCTCTTCTTCAGCTCACCTACAGAAAAAAAATACTTTGTTTTCTGATCTAGCCGTTACATGGTAACCAACAGACATCACAATTTTGCTACACTGTTTGCTTAATTTCATTTTTCTGAAAGAAAAGAAGAACCCGTCTCACATGAGCTGGATGCAGTTCCACCATTGTCCACTTCAATGAAAATAATTTCTGCTCAAATTTGATGAAAGAAAAAAAAAAAAGAAAAAAAAAGGTTCTGTCCCTTCTTACTGTCAGGTATTTCCTTTCATATTGATTATTCATCCATTTCTGTGAGCTGGGAGGTTCTGTAGGTTGTTTTGTTCTTCCCATCGAGTTTTCAAGCTCTACATAAAATTTTGTTCCAATAGGTTACCAAGGCAACTCATGCAGAACATCGTTATACAGATCTCATTACTAAAAAATGTAATTCTGGGTGAACAAATTACCTTGCTCTTTCAAGAAATCTTGTAAAAGTGATGTTGTAAATAACTTTCTTTTAAGATTTTAAAGATCAGGGTAATTCAAGCATACAGGTCTACTGTGGGTGGAGGAATTCGAAGAAACGGATCCATCAATGTCTTCCTGATTTCCCTCATTTTACCTGTCCACATTAGACTCCTACTAAGCCTCCCAGTGTTGGCATTCCCAAGCTTCATAGTCAGGTCCTTCTTACTTTGTTACTACTGTTCCTCTTTCTTTATGGGCTGGTCCTGCTCCATGTTTGTCATCAACTTACCTGAAGTTAAGGCTTTAAGCCCAGTGCTCACACCTTTTCTTTAAGCACTACACAGCTGGAGATTTATCTTGTCAAAGCATCCAATACTTGGAAAGACAACCTGGCCATGCCAGAGAGAGGAAATTTACAGGCCACCTAGAATGTTCTGAAGTTTGCTTAGTCTGGTCACTCATATTATAAACTCAAGATTCAGGGAGTGATTCTCTGCAGGCAAGCCCTACGCCCTGTTCGCAACGTGTATCAATACTGTAGTGTGGTACAGCCACATAATGATTCTTCATACCAAAGGGCCTGAAACACCAGTTTAAGATTTCTAAAAGGGCTCAACAGAAGGAACTTGCTAGGACCAGGCTACTACAAGTAAGATGAGCAAAATGTTCTGCTAGGTGTTCTGCTTTATGGTAGAACTGGTGGAAGAACTATATGCACACACTACAATAGCAAGGACTGCTTCTTTGAAGAAGAAAGCAAGCATGCAGAATACTGGCTATCAAAGGACATGGTGTCCTCAAGAGAGGAATAATTGTGAAGCCTGTAGATCCTTTCTACTTCCTAGGCGCCAGCTGAAAGGCTCCAGAAGCAAAGTAGGAAGCATGCCATTATGAGCACAGAGTTATCACTCCAAAATAACAGAATAAAATCAGATCAAGATTCTGCAAGAGGTCAGCCATATTCAAAAGCAGAGATCAAGTTGCAGATCTAAGCAGTAATGCAGTACTGACAAATGGGGATGCTGGTCATTTTCAAGGGTGGAAGGGGAAATGGGAAGAGAGAAAGGGTTTTTCATGTGTTAAACATGGCAGGAGGTAGGTTAGAGGTGGATTATGTCAGGAAATAGAGCTGCCCCATCTTGTTACCTCCCCACTTTCTAAGCATTGTGAGGAATAATGCTGAACATCATCACCGTGTCCTAGAAGGCTATCTAACAGTGAAGGCAGTTCTTCACCTATTCAGGACTCACACATTGTACTTAATTGCATTAATGAGGCAAAGGTTTATAAAACATGCACTGCTGTTTAAGGAACCAGGACTATATTTACATTTCTTGTGAGGGTTTGTCCTACCTACTCCTTTTGCCAGTTCTGACTTTGTTCACCTTTATGCACTGCTGCAGTAAATGAGAATATGAATTCTTCTCACCTTTCTGATTTTCAAATTTTATTTATGGAAAACCTGCTTGAAACTTATTTTCCTACTCCTCCCCTTCACCTTAAAATTTAGAAGGAAGAAAAGAAGACCAGAAGTCCAGGAAACTAAAAACAGGCATCTGTTTAAAAATAAAAATGCAGATATAACCATAGTCATTAAATTAATTCATTAAAAAAAATGCACACTGCTGCCGTAACTCTTCAGTCTGAACACATAGAGACGCTTAATTAAGCAAATAAGAGTCTCCCCTCAGCAACTGCTGCTACCAAGCTGATGTGCTGATCTTAGGGTGGCTTGCCAAGCTTGCAGGTTCAGGTTTTCTACATTTATTCCATTCACTGTCCCTGAATACCCATGAGAATGCATATTTCTGGCCCTGCAAATCCTGTGGGAGAGCTTTCAGTAGGGGTGGAAGCAGTCAGAAATGCACACGTGGTCTGACATGGAGCTGATGGCAACTGCTACTGATGCTAACTGGCACATTGCTGGTGACACCTAAACAACCTGACATAGAGCCTCCCTTACACAAATGCTAACACTGAGGCAGCACAAGTTTGAAAACTAATCCATAGCATAATCTCTCATATTTCTGCACTATCCCCCATGCTGTCCTTGTATCTTTCTTGCTGCTGTTCAGTTAGCAAGCACTAACAAGAATTTAACAGCTTCAGACTTAAGTCCTTTGTAGCCTTTTCACAACAGCTTGTTAACACTGTTACCCAACAGGATGACTAAGTAAGTATACTGTGGTTTGGGGTTTTCTTTGTTAAACTACAATTGAAAATGTTCAGGTTAGCTCTCCGAAGATCACAAATATGAGTAGGTGAAGCTTTCATCATAGCAAGACTTTAAAATCACATTAATGTCTAGTTAAATCTTCACCCAGCAGAAATCCATTCAGCTGGATCTGCATCTCAGGTAGTCCCAGTCTGCACTGACAAGAAGCAATACAAGGATCTAAGTTCAGGTCCCAGCTTATCTTGGGGATCTCTCAGTAGCTACACTGGTTTCCCTTGATCCATTTTTCCAAAGCAGCACATGCAGTCTCTGCTAACCATATCTGTACTTTGCTTCACTGAGCTTCTGGTCTTGGATTTGGGCATTTGAAGTTCCCAGCCTCCATACCATTAGATAAATACTGTCTGAAATGGGAAGAAATATGAAGAGCTGACTTTCTCCTTGAAGTAGGGAGATAAACTGTAGAAGATATTCATGTCTTCCAGCCCTATTTCTCTATTGTTCTGTATTTGATTGACTAGGAAAGGAAAGCTAGGACTGTTTTCTCACATTTCTCCCCAGTAATACATCCTGCAAGGAAGTAAACATTCAGCCAACAAAACACTGTTTTTTCACAGCACACATCCTTACCAGCAGGTATGCCATATCACGAGCTTGTGTTCTCCCTCCTGAGACCACAGGCACACAACCACATACAAGCAGAGCTATGCAGGTGTAAGAATGAGAAAAGGCTTGACAGCAGCCTTTCTATATCTAAAGGGGAGCTACGGGAAAGAAAGGGGCAGACTCGTCAGCAGGGTCTGTGGTGATAGTATAAGGGAAAATGGTTTCAAATGAAATGAGGGAATATATAGATTAGATATAAGGAAAAAAATCTTTTATGGTGAGGCCAGAGATGTGGTAGGTGCCCCACCCCTGAAGTCTTTTAAGGCCAGGTTGGATCACACCCCTGGCAAACAGATGTAGCTGTGGTGCCCCTGTTCATTGCAGGGGAGCTGGACTAGATGGCCTTTGAATGTCCCTTCCAACTCTAAGGACTCTACGGTTCTAATGACCACTAACATTGCATTACTGCATGTGGCACTTTGTTCTGGGACAGATTTATTTTTTGATAGAGTCTGCATCAGAGCACACCAAATGTTCATAAGAGAACGCATTGCTGTAGCTTTACCCATTGCTGTTTGCCTGCCAGTCAGGCAGGAGGCACACACAAGGCAGCACACTGTGCTTTAAAGAGTTCTTACCCCTCACCAGGCTAGGCACCATAAAATATGTACAGACTATTTTGGGTGGCATTTCACTGCAAATACCATGTGGTTAGTGAACTATTCAGTGCTGAGAATGACAATAAAGAGATTACATTTGAACGCACTGTGTAGTAAATAGCCCATTATCTCCTAAAATAAGCACAGCCTGCTTGTTCCTTCAGCCTGGTTCTTCAGCACTAAGCCCCTCTCCATAATGTGGAGATGCAGGTGGGTGGAAGATCTACTCCCAGGTAATATTCCATTTCCATTCACAGTATTAGTGCACGTACTTTCCTTCACACCGAGAACAAAGCCTGAAGGCTATGAGTTCTTTAATACAGTGTATATTGAAAGAGTGAAGGAAGCAAGACAGCAAGAGATCCCCTATCCAGGAACTGTATAGTTCTTAGCTATAGGCATAACCATATGACGATGCGGCACTTAAAAACAGAAAATTCCTAGTAGTATACAAAGGAACTAAATAAGAAGAGCGTCTGATCTCCAGAGAAAGATGTATAGTTTCAGGCTGTAACTCATCTCTGCTGCACCATCAGACATTCCTTCTTGCCTATGTAGTCCAGCGAAGCAGGGCAGCTACGTGGTTCATGAGATTAGCTTCGCAGGGAAAGACAGGCAGTGCAGACAGACACAGGAGGGTAGAAGAAAGTGTCAACTAGCTGAACAGACTTAATATCTCCTATCTTTCTTACAGAAGAAATAGTCTACCATATTGAGCTCCTAGTACGGGTATCCAATCCAGAGAAAAGGATGATCTTTTAGAAGCTACTACAATATTTAGGATCCTAAAGCAGCTCATTGGATCAGCTATGCAGGGGTAAACCAGTTAGGATAATCCCAGCTATATCCAACAATGAACTGTGGCCAAATAAGAGGGCTATAAGTTTGTTTTGACAAAAGCTGGTCAGGCACCAACTTCACGCTACAGCTCCAGCACAAGGAGAGCAAGCAGTCCTCCAGACCATTCTATTTTTTCTTTGTGTCCCTTGACTAGAAATTCTGCAACCTAACCAGATTTGAAGGTTGTTTTATTGATTGTTTTGACTACACTTTATTAAACCTTTCTTGAGTTCTTTGTTAAATCTCTTCATGCATCCATTTTTCATTCACTGTACTCACAGCTCTACATTTAAAGAAGTTTGCTTTACATACAGAAGATCTGTATATTTTTCTCGTTTCCCTTCATGCTTTCTGTCTGTTTAGAGCTTAAAGACAGCACCTTTTGCATTAAATCATGACCAGGCCCATTAACATTAGGAAACCACCCCCATTAAAGCAGCAATATATTGATATGCAAACGCTCCACTCCCAGAAGCTTTTTTCCAACACTTCATTACCATTTTTCACTGCTGAACCATTATATCCTCCCAAAGCAGGTTTTTATTGTTCAGTTTCCTCACTCTACCATTACTGACACAACAAAAGGAGGGGCAATTGCAGATAAATCAACCACACTTCCCATTGGGCTCCCTCCCTTCTGCACCATTGCCATCTGTGCCCGCCACCACGCATTCTTTGCCACAATAATGCACAGGTTGCTCACTATGTCTTTGTGGCTGTCCCAGTCCAGTACCTCCACCGTCTGCCTTCAGATGCACATACGCAAGGGAGAGATTTCTTCCAAATAAGCCAAAGGTGCACAGCTGATGCCCCTTCTCCTCACTGCTCATCACCTGGTCTGTACAGTGCGATTTACAAACTACAGATTTCAAGACCTGACAGGCAACATGTCGTGTTTTCAACAGTCTGCTTACTCCCAAAAATATTCCCCCAACATAAAATAATCAGATTAAATTGTCTCTTTGGCAAAGAATAATATTTCCAAAGAAATAAATAAGCAGGAAGCTTAAATCACAAATAAGGTTAGGAATGCATGATCGTTTCCTCTGACTAACGCTGCCAAAGGACAGAATGAAATATTGATCTATGTTTTTGAATTAGCTGTCTGAGCTTTGCAATCACCTTTTCATATCTGAACACAGCACAGCAAAAAAAAAAAAAAAAAAAGCAACTGATCATCACTCATTTTACAAGCTGAGCCACATGATCATTAATGGTTGAGTTGTTAATTAAAAACGGTAGCAGAATCCCAGATCAGTCCCATCTTTATAAGAACACCATTAATAAACCTGTTTTTCAATTTAGGAAACATCATCTCTGCATACAGTAGGCATTGTAATATTCCTACAGTACTTCATTCATTACCTTGACAGGTTGCATCACCATCCCGCCATCCACGGGAATATTTCAGCAGCTTACAAATGTTATCTGTGATTCCATACAGAAACCTCACGTGCACAATGCCTGCTTTAAATCTTACAACACCATTTTTGTAAACCAGTGGGCACAACAAGCCCACAAACAGCACACTCACACTAGGTTTTCTGATTTCGAACAAATTGATTGTTTGGCTGAAGAATTTTCATTTCACTATTTTCCTTTTTTTTTATTTTTTTTTCTCCCAGTCAAATTATGGTGCATATAAAGTGGAAAAGAAAAAAAAAAAAAAAAAAAATCACTCTTCCACAAACATTCAACCAGAAAACAAATCAGGGTCCAGTGCAGTTGTGTCCTCAATCCTCCTACAGCCTGTATTATGATGTGAACATAACCACGTACAACACAGTGCAATAGTTGTTGTATCATCTGATTTCCAGTGCATCAGTAACATTGGCCTGATTTAGCCCCTTCTTCTCTCAAGTATGGTATCCAAAGCAAACACTTTCTTTCAAAACACAGACAGCAAGTGCTACTTGGAAGAACAGTCCCCTCAGAGAAGCCCCAGAAAACTGATAGTCAAGAGGAGATTCCTTTTGAAAGTTCCTGTCTGTAGTAATCAATTGACCAGCACTCATATGCTATATACATATGTATACATACGTATGTGTACACACAAATATACACGCACACACCGTCACTGAAAATTAAAAAAATATATTAACTAAGGGACAGAAGCCACAAACGTACGAAGAATGAAAGAACAGCACACCAAAATGCTGAGGTAGCAATACTGCTAAAACATGAGGGCTGCTCTAAAAGCAATGCCTCCTATTTTATTATGTTAGCTCATGACGTCGGAGGCAGTTGCTGGTGGTAGAGTAGTAGAGGCTGAACTTTCATGCCAATATCCCATTACAGATGGTAGCAGAGGGACAGCCTGACACAGTGGCACTCGATACAGAAGTGTAGATGAAACAGAGGTGTGTCACTGAATTCCTTCATGCCAAAAAAATGGCACCCACTGACATTCATTGATTCTTGCTGAGTGTTTATGAAGACCAAACAGTGGACGCGAGCACAGTGAGGCGGTGGGTGATGCGTTTCAGCAGTGGCGACAGCAGGGTCACCTCCACTGGTGTGGTTTTCTACAAGCACAACTCTTGTTCATTGTAAGTGAAAACACATAGCTAATGGGGTTGACTACACTGAAAAATAGAGCAAATTCTCAGCTACAAAACACTATCAAATAATGTTGTTATGCTCTTTGCATGCGTTGTTTTTCCATGAAAATAAATAGGAAGCATTACTTTCAGAACAAACTGCGTATAGGCTGAGATTCAATCCTGCCTTCACTAGACAGAGTCAGCAGTGGAAGTGTAAATATTAGCCAAAAAGACCATTTTAATCAGCCTCCAATTATGAATTGCTAAGAATTGTGAATAGTAAATGAATTCCAAGACTGGAGTATACAAACATATTGAAGACTGGTGGATGGTTGCTAAAAGGTCTGTTGATTCCCTGTCTCTGAAATATTTTTTTAATCCACTATTGCAAATCCTTAAACAAATCTTCACTATTTCCTATTTTAAGTATACAGAAAAAGAAGATTTAGGAAATAGTGACTTAGAAAGGAGAATCAACTAAAGAATAGACAAGATTTTTTTTTCCTACACCCTGTTTTTAAGGAGATGCAACTGATTTCCTTTCCCTGGAGTTTGTCTGATGTGTTCTCCATACAAACAGGTGAGCAATTTTAAAGAAAGCCCTTGCTATTTTAAAATCTTTGCCTCCGTTTCTGAGAACTTCTTATTCCCCAAAAACATATGACCAAAGTCCTGTCTTTAAGAACTTCTATCTTTATGCTACATGCATACAATGCAGCTCTTTCTGACAGTAAAACAATCTTTATTGAATCCTTTTAATCTAAACATAAGCTTCGGAAGTCTACAGACAGGAAAATACACAAATTTAGTGTACTTCTACAGAGCTTTCAATTGTACGTATTGGAGAAAAAATGAAAGTCTACAGAAACAGTACTACAGTAAACAGACTTTTGAGATCACCTGAAGCCTTTGCTTCTACAAACTGGTCCAACGTCATTTACACTGGAGCTAAATCAAATTACAGCAGGAACAGTGTACTTCACTGTAATTTTGCTGACAGTAATAGTATTTATCTTGTATCCAGTGTGAGAATGAATGACTTAATCCCATCACGAAGGGAATCCTGTCCAGTTTTAAGCGCTGGCAAGAAGGCCTGGAAGAAACAGGGAGAGCTGTCACTAGGAGCCAAAGCCAAACAGATTTGAAAGAGAGTTGTATCTGTTCTGTTTGTAATTGCTCACATGAATTTTGTCGATTCTTCTAGCTTTGGCAGCGCAAGGTCTCAGTAGAGCAGTAGTCTGAGTAGAGATAAGAGATAATGCAGGGCGAGTTTGTGTCCACTACTGGAGCAGGGAGAGGAGAGACTTGGCTATTAGGACATTAATGTTTGCATTCTGGAATACTAATACCCGCTTGAAAAGGAATAAACTTTACCTCAGTTGCAAAGGTATTGCTACAGAATTTAATTCTGCAGTTCATTCTATTTTTAATGGATTTTGCTTGCTATTTTCTACCGCATAGTAGGTTATAAAACAGTCCACATGGCCAATCTGCAAAAATTAACAGCATTTACTGTATCTCAGTGATAGCAATTAAACAGGGAATATTTCCACACCACTACAGTATAAGCTATTAAATGGTATACTACAGTCATCTTTGTGCTGAGAAAGGAGAATAACAAGGATACTGAAGACACCTTATTTAACAAGGGAAAGTCTGCTTCTTTTGAATTACTTTAAATATACAATTTTCTTTGTTAAGGAGATTCTGAATAAATTATACCAGTTAATGTGTTTTTTAGAAGGATTCAATATTAGATATTCACAGACAACATAATAGAGTAAATCAAGATCAACACAATGTCCCTCAAAGGATTAATAATTAAGTCTTAGCTGCAATATGCACAAAAATAGCAGATTGCAGAAAAAATTCTGACTGCATAGCTGCGGTTCCCATTTGCTTTGAAACCATTAAAGAAAATGCCTCAAAAGGAAGACTGCTGTCTAGGAGCTGTTGGAGAGGGTCCAGAGGAGGGCCACAAAGATGATCAGGGGACTGGAGCACCTCCCCTACGAAGACAGGCTGAGGGAGCTGGGCTTGTTCAACCTGGAGAAAAGAAGGCTGCGGGGTGACCTCATTGCAGCCTAAGAGAGCCTACAAACAGGAGGGGAAATCAACTCTTTGAAAGGGTTGATAACTGCAGGACAAGGGGAAATGGTTTGAAGTTGAGGGAGGGGAGATTTAGGTTGGATGTCAGGGGGAAATTCTTTACAGAGAGAGTGGTGAGGTGCAGCACAGGCTGCCCAGAGAGGCTGTGGATGCCCTATCCCTGGAAGTGTTCATGGCCAGACTGGATGGGGCCCTGGACAGCCTGGTCTAGCACGAAATGAGGAGGTTGGTGGCCCTGCCTGTGGCAGGGGGGTTGGAGCATGATGATTCTTGAGGTCCTTTCCAACTCAAGCCATTCTATGACTCTATGACTGCATTAAGCAAAATGCATCATTTTCCAAAATAATGTTTTAATGCTATGTAATACATCAAAAGGATAAAGGTGCATTAAACATACATCTGTGGAGATACAAAAGTACTGCAGCACTGACTAGCTGTGATGCCGCAGAAGATAGACACTACTTCGCCTATATAGGGTGCAATTGGGAAGTAAGATTGGGGATCTCCATTGCTACTTATGTTACTGATCAATGAATTTTTCTCCTCAAGAAATAAAATTTTTAATCACAAAATGATATTATTAAATATATTTAGTCTTGCTGTTCTCCAAGTACTTAAAATAATTTTATTCCTTCTTGTATTAAGCATGATCACAAACTGGTAGAATTAATACTTTAAAATGAAAGACCAAGAGTTTAATGATTGCATATTAGCATGGGCTCAGTGCTTCTAATACTGTCTCAAAAAGAGTAAAAGGAAAAATCTGTACTCATTTCAATTCAGTATTTTCTTAGATATCATAGACTGTGAACCTTAACATGTAATAGACATTCTTAATCTGAAAGTTCATTTGTAGACTGTGGGGTTTTATATTTATGTCTTGGCAGTCCATATGTTATTGTGTAGATTATAGTGGCAGGTTGACTTTGTGTATAGCTGGCAGATGCCCACCGAGTTCTTCTGTCACTCCTACTCAACAGAGCAGTGAGAGAGAATAAGGTGGAAAAAGTCACAAGTCCAGATACAGAAAAAAAAAAAATAAAAATCTGTTACCATCGCTAGCAAAACAGACTTGACTTAGGGAAATGTAATTTAATTCATGGCCAATTTAGATGGAACAGGATAGTGAGAAACAAAGACAGATCCAAAACGCTTTCCTCTCAGCTCTCCATTCACCCTAGGCCCAGCTTCATGCCGTTTCAGACACATCTCTTCTACTTCCTCTGCTGTCCTTCAAGCAGAGCAGGGGGATGGGGAACTGGCTTAACAGCTCCCCTCTGCTGCTCCTTCCTGCTCACCATGTCCTGCACTGGGGCTACCAAAGCTGATTGAAACTCACTGTGCCCAGCACAGGGCAGACCCCAGCCCCATCTCACAGATGCCACCCACAAAGCCCTCTGCTACCCAATCTTGCCACCTACATCCAATGTAAGCACTAAAACATTATTTTGGAAAGCTGACACATAGGTTGTTTCAATATAACACACCAGAGTATTCAATTCCTCAGTCTCCCACAGTAAGAGTAAACTGTAGCTGCTTGGCTCTAAGAAAAAATTATGTTCTTCCATGGAGAACCTCCAAGGAAATTCCCAGTGTGACTGTGGACAGGTTTTCCTAGGTGTAAGAAAATCCTCAAAATTTTAAAAATCACAAAGACTTCCGCAAGCTTTGATGTTAGCAGAGCGCATTCTAAGGCAACCTAGCTCTGCACCACGCTTGAACACAGTACAGAATTGAATAGTTCAGCTGGAAGGGACTTTCAAAGATCATTGAGCCCAAGTGTCTGACCACTTCATGTCTAACCAGAAGTTCCAGCATGTTATTGAGAGTGTTGTCCAAATGTCTCTTGAATAACAACAAGCACAGAGCATCAGCTATATCTTCAGGAAGCCTGTTCCATTGATTGACCACCCATCTGGCAAAGAAATGTTTCTCAGTGCCCAGTATGAGCCTGTCCTGGTGCAGCTTTGTGGCATTTCAATGTGTCCTGACATCAGTTCCCAGAAGCAGAGTAGAGCCCAGCACTTTCCTCTGTTTCCCCTCCTCAGGGAGCAATGAGGTCATGTCTTGGCCTCCTCTTCTTCAGACTGTACAGCCCAGTGTCCCCAGCCTCTCCTCACAGGCCATGCCTCCCAGCCCTTTTATGCCTATACTCAATACAATAGATCAGAATAAAGACCTTGAAGAAGCATTTTTATTTACACAGTAAACAAAATGCATATGAAATATAAAAATAGATTAACATATTCATTGTGGAGTTCTAATTTGATACATAAATTCATTAGGGAAGCAATAAAAGTGCTGTATAAATTAATTACTTTGTGGTTATCCTCATTAAATGCTACTTAATGAGTTAATAAGCTTGAAAAGCAATGACAAATTGCTAAAGTACACGTACAGGACTTTTTTTTAATAAAAAAAGCATCACATTAACAGAATGCTGCAGCTCTGGATACAAACTAATAAAATTTATGACAGCTGGTCATTTTATCTTATAAAATTCACCAACAAGTGCATTCCCATACAGAATCTGAACTTTGTAAACTCTGCACTTTCAACTGCAGAAGAGATTCTAGCTAAAGTTTAAGAGCCACCTACTAGAAAAACTTATTTGTATCATAGGATGACCTCCAAGTTAGGCTCTGCTAAATCGATACATACACATACATACACACACACAAATCACTATGAAAGTAGTGCCTTCTATCTGTTTCTATGGAAACCACAATGACTACAAACAGCACAGTACCACTGATAGAGCACATTCTCAGCTACAAAACACTATTTTTGAACAGTTTCCACCATTAGCTCTGCATTTTCACCAGCAATGAACAAGAGCCTGCATGCCGCACTCACACAAATCTGCACCAGTAGAGGTGATCCACTGTTGCCGTCACGCTGCTGAAATGCACCACCCACCACCTCACTGTGCTCATATCCACTGTTTGGTCTCCATAAATGCTCAGCAAGAGTCAACGCATGTCAGTGAGTGCCTTTTTTTTCTGCATAGAGGAATTCAATGTCACACCTTCGCTTCATACTCACTTCAATGTCAGACACAGTTCTGTCAGGCTGCCCCTCTGCTGCCATCTGTCACACAACAACAAAATATAACAGAATCATGACAGAGAGGTTCAGCCTCTACTGCCATACTACCAACACCCACCTCTGACATTGTGAGCCAACATCATAACATAGGAGGCATTACTTTCGGAGCAGCTGTTGTAGATCTGCATAGACAGACACACACACAAAAATATATAGCAATGCTTGGTAGTTACAAACAAGCTTTCGTGGCTTTAATGTCTGAGGATGACAAACACACTTGTCAGAGTTAGGAATTGGGAAGTTACATCCCAGAGCCTAAGCAGCACTGGGGGAAGGAGCACCCAGCACCAATAAATAGTTTAATTTTTGTGATGGAGTACAAGCATCCCAGAAGTGACTGAGCTCTATCATTAACATGCTATGGGAGACTGAAATGGTGGCCCTGTTTGTCAAGTCACAGCTATAGGCTGCTTATGCTTTTAACTTGTAGAGCGCAAAGGCTGAAAGAGGCGTTGGTCTATGTTACAATTTACACGCAGAAAAACCCACAGATATGTTTTTCACTTCCTCTCTTTCCATGCCATAACATACATGAGAGAGGATGGCATGCTGCATCCCACAGTACATCAGTCAATATTGATATTACAAATACCGCTACTCTAAAGTAAAATATAGCCCAAACACATCTTAAATACCAGCCCCATCAGCACATTAACTAAGCACGGTTCAGTGAATGCATCAATATGCAGTTCTCTCACCTTCCCAGGACACACAATTTGCAGTGAAACTACCAGCGTAACCTCAAATAAAATATTTAAGGCAGTCTTCAACTGTTACATGCTCAAACAATTCCTTAGAAAAACTCAGGATATTAATCCAAATTTCCACACCCCTTAAACTGACTTTGTTAACTCCTTAAAACTAATAAACAAAATCTAACAAACAAAATCTAACTTTCCTTGGCAGGAATGTGTTTAAAATAAAAGGAAGTAGTTTCCAGCATCTTCTAGCATGACCAGTAAGATCTCCATATGAGCTAACAGCATGAGAACTCTTTTTAAATAAAATCCAGAAGAGGTCAGTTAAGCATCAAGGAACACTACTGTATTAATTTTGCATCACCTATCTTGGTCTGCATTGCTACTACAGAGGCATTAACTCCACCAATGAACAAAATGTTTCCAAGTACACAAGAAGGCACGCGCTGATGGAGAACAGCTACCAGCAATTCTTTCTTTCAGATAAATAACCCCATGGCTATTATTTCATCAAATCTTGAATTCTTTTAAAACTTAACTGTTCTGTAAACACAATCATGTCCATCAATCACACAGTCTTTAGGCATCTTCAATTGATTTCGGTCACTTAAGACTAACTCACACAGGATTTGAAAGCCACAACACAGTTAAATGCCATCTCTATGACTGGATCAAAACATCTATTAAACAAATGAAGACATACTGGTGTCCCATGCTGAGACCTTGCTATGAAGACAGCTAATGAGAATAGCTTTACTCTTCTCAACACTGTTTAGGACACTGAAACAAATTGTCCCTAGGTGGTTTGTAAAGTTACAGCAAGAAGAAGTCACATTGCTTAAGGGCTCTATGGGGAGGAGGAGGAAGGAAAAAAAAGAATCTTTGATCCCAGTCTAATTACTGAGATAACAGAAATAAACACTAGAAGAAAAAAAAAATTAACATGGAACAAGACTAAGCACTTATCTCAGTTACTATTATATATATATATATATATATATATGCACTTTAACCTTCATTCATGCCCTAATTACCTATGGTCATTCTAATACTCTGAAAGAATCATTTTGAAAAGGAATTTAATGCTGTTTGAGGCAGAAGAGCCACAATCAGTCACTGCCCGCATTTTCAAAAAACCAGACAGGAGAGTCACAAAATGAAGGATGGGTGGTGCGGGCTGAGATTGGTTTTCTTTCTCTTTTCCTTTAATGCATCTTATCTTATTATCTCACTTCTGAACCATTATGCCTGTGGAAGGGAAGAGGAAAGGTCATCAGTAGCCAGTGGCAGCACCAGCTGGGAGCTCGAAATGGCACTTGCAGTTTTCAGCTGTCAGATGCAGCCTGAAATTTAACAAGTGCCAATAAGAAATGATCAGCAAGCAAATCAGTAGGTTTTTTTAAGCTAGCAAGGATAAATGAAGGGTTTTGAGAGCAATTTGAAGGCTATTATTGCACTTATACACAAAGTATTTCAATTTATTCAGCTCCAGGGATTTCCAGGTTAGCACAACTCCCACCTACATCCCATGGTTAAATACCAAAGCAGAAGCGCATTGTGTTATATCTGATCTGCTCCCTTAAAATTGCCTGATTTTTCCTCTCTGTTTTGTTTTTTTGGTTGTTGTTGTTGGTTTTTTTGTTTTGTTTTTTCTTTGTGAGTGTGCATCATAAATAAAAGGAGACCAAACAATATCGGTCAGTTTAATTCACTCTTACAAGTGGTAACATGAATTGCTCATATGCCCTTAACGACAATTAAGCCAAGAATGCTGAAATAGTAGAATGAAGATGTGGAAAGCAACACAACACAACTACACTAGTGCTTTCTAGCCCCATCCACGCAGTGTTTTTGATCCAACCCCACGCTTTTTGTCCAGAACTGCATTTTTGGTGACCTAGACCTGCCTTTCCTTAGCAAGCTCCACCCATGTCTAAATCCAGCTGGAATTCACAGACATGCTCCCAGCCCATCAACAGGATGAAAAAAGGAAACGGTCCCCTCCACAGCTGCAAGTTCAGCAAATATACTGCAACAGCAGCCACAACATTGCTGCCCTTCCTTTGGAAGATGATCTGCCAATACTTAAACACAGACATAGAAAGACACTTGGGCCCAACCCTTAGCCACTCCCAGATGCCACTCTATTTAAGAATACAAATAACCTTTCAGAACACACAAAGCCAGCCTACCGATGCCAAAGGTCCCTTCCACCTCACACAGGATGTCCCTGGCCCCAGCACAGAAGAGGACAGAGCATTAAATCATGAGCCAAGGAACATTTACCATGAAGATGAATGGCTTGCAGTTTTCTACTGAGTATACGTTTCTTTGATCTCCAGGGCAGACAAAGCAGTGCTAACAGTTCCAGCATGCTGCCACAGCACACCATCCTCACAAAACAGGGAGACCACATCTGCCTTCCATGCCAGGTCATTGTTTCAGGAAGGGCTGTGGCTGTGCCCATGCATGACTTGACATATCCACAGACAATCTCAAAGGAGTAAGGGGCTTTATCCTGCAGACCAGCCTTATCATTCCCTCCCTCTGCTCCCAGCTTGTCTTGGATGAGTAAATTCCTTCCCACTCATTGGCACTGAACTGACTTATCTAAAATCCTACATATTTTATTTAAATCACAGTTTTTAAAATATTAAGATTAGCTACTGTAATGACTGCTTACTATATACAGCAGAAAATCAGAAAGTGAATTATTCTTATCTAATGAAACTCCTCTGACTTAAATTATATTTGCTATCTCATTTGTCCCTGTGGACATGGCCTAATTTTCCCTCGTTCTTCTCACATTTGATAGACATAAAGCTTTTGTGGGGCAAGGACTGTCATTTATTAGACATCTAAATGGGACCTATGCCACAGAAGCCTGAAGGCTTTGAAATGTTACTATAATGAGGACATTTTACTGTTCTTTCTAGTGGATAAAACTTGCAGTAGCTGTATTCTAAACTAACAAGGAGAAAGTTTGAAAGTAGTATTCTCCATTCTTGGGAAACCGCGTAACAAAAATAGCAGAAAGAACAGAAATAGAAAGCCTAGATAAGAGTTACACTAAAAAACAAGCGCACAAATAAGAACCATTCAACCTATTAACCTATAAGAACTAAGTCTCTGGGGATGAAAGTTGCCACAAAACAGCTTTGCTTCCTCAGCCTTTATTCACTGGAATGGGATCTTCCACCCTGATGAACAGCCTACTGTACACTAGCGCACTCTGCAACTCCTGTGTGCTGCTTCTGCCAATATTTCCATTCACAGGAGCACAAAGATTAAGTCGTAATTGTAAAAAGGATCATTAAACACCAAAGTCTCATTTGATACAGAATTGGAATCACTGATGCCATCGCCATCCCCTGACATCTTTGAGCAGTAAGCTACAGCCACCATTGGGCTCTTCACTAGAAGCGCTTGCACCAAAATACAGCTAGGTTTGACACTTGGGAGCACTCCCAAATTCTCTCTATCGCAGGCATGAGGGGGCACTTAAGGGCAGAAGACCTCCCAGGAGAGCACTAGAGAAATGTCACAAGCAGAGGAAGCCGGAGACTTGGCAGGGTTTGTATCCATACTGTTTGTCCAGAGCAGGCCTTGCAGCAAATTAGGCAGCCAACAATGCCTTTTTCTCCCCCATCCCTCTGCAGAAGGAACTACTTCACTATCTCTACTAGGGATACTGAATTAATTAGCATATGTGCACTGCAAACAATCAGAAAACTTGAACCCGGTACTAAACGAAAACCGAAGTGTTTGACACTAAAACATTCAGTGTGAAAGAGTGAAAGGGGTCAAGAAAGTACTGGGCTACTTGACATCCGAAAGCAGTGTTGATGGTAGGAAGTGGAAGCAGAGAAGAGTAGCCTGCAGTGTTTTTTGTATCCCTTCCTTTCTGTAGTTGTGTTGGCACACGAGGATGTAGACTAGCATGTCCTGCTGGGAAAGGAAGAGATGTGACAGGACTGAGGAATTGCCAGTGCGGGATCTTGCACTCTGAAGTGACTCCTACTGCTTTTTTGCTAAATGCACATCCACCCTCAAGGGTTCCCCAAGCACAAAGCAGGTCTGCAGGAAAGCGAACCCTTTTGTTGTACAAAGACAAACAAGCAAAAGATTAGTTTAAAAGCTTGCTACAACGGTTGCGCATTAAAGACAAGTGACATGCTTTTACACTTAATTGTTTCATGGTCCAGTAAGGGAATAAGGTATTCTCAGCCTAAGAGCTTGTTTGTTTCTTTTTCAGCCACACCAATTAATTAATAAACAGATCTCTCTCTATAGACCTTACTGATAGCACATTACTCCAGACTGGATACAAAGCTCCCCATCTCTAAACACACTAATACCTAGCATTTAAAGAAACCAAATTATTAGGTTTTAGCTCAGCAAAGCATTGCCTTCCACACCTAAGAACTTGTCACATTTATGAATTTCTGACAAAAGCAATCCAGCTTGCCAAAAGCAAGAGAACACCTGAAAGACCTTCTATGGAACACCTACTTGATGGCCAGGATATCTTTTGCCAGGCTCACTATTCATCTGAACTATACATCATAGACTAACTGGTAGTAAGCTACAAGGACACCTTTATCCTTGTAAGGCCACAGTATGTTTTATAGCAGCCTTACAGCAGCTCCAAGTTGCACCTTTCTATCTATACATAAAAAAAGCTGCCTTGGCTGCTGTAAACTATGAAAGCCCATGGCCAGTACCATCCTGATTACACCCCGAGTTCTTCTCACACTTTGAAGGCCAAAGATAACTGTGGTAGAAAGCAATTCAAGAATGTCTCCTCCACTAGTTACATCTGAGTAGAATCTGATCCTACAAATGAGAGTTCAAAAGCCAGTCATTTGAGTTGTGGTGACTGACTGTATTAGGTTTCTGTAAACCTTTGGCTCATGTCTTTACCATTATGTAAAAATAGAACAAATATTACTATTTCCTTTTAGACATTACATACAGAACATTGTCATAGAAATAAAGCTCTCTATAAACATTGGAAATTAGTGGTTCTGGTTTCCTTAAGGGTATATTTTCCATAAAACGTCTTGCTCTGGTGCTAATTACAAAATTAGCAAGAAGCTTACGAGTAATTAGATTGGGGTGTTAAATCACTAATGTTCCTTAAATAAAACTCCTAATTAGGACACAGCGCACACATATCTACAAGCTAGATCTGACAAACTGCCAAAACTGACCTTTTTTGCTAACATGTAGGACACCACCATGGAAAGGAAAGGCACCCATAGTGTCCTATTCGACTCCTGCAGGTACAGGCAAGGACTCCTTCGCACACCCACTTTGGCTCCAAAACAGGCAGACAAGGCAGACAGCATCATGGCCATGCACTCACATACCAGAGGATAATTCATCTCTGTCTTTCAATTACCTAGGCAGCCTGGGCTCTCGCTCTTATTGAGTTTCCATGATGGCATTTAGTTGCTGATTCCATAAAAACACAGAACAATCAACACTACTTTGTCCTCCCTCCTCTTCCATGGTATTTCTCAGACTGACATAAATCTAGCAAGATAGATGGTGGGTTTTTTATTACATCTAATAAAGCAGCACTTGATACAAAGGCATCTCACTTGAGAATTGATCCACAGTTAACTACCACAAAACAAACAGCAACAGTTGTAACTTCTTTACAGTCTATTTAGCTGAGACATATTTAACTGCTTCCAAAAAAACCCACCTATATTGACATTCCACACATCCTGAAGACAGCCTTCCCAAACAATCTGCATCTTTTTCTAGTCTCAAATGAAATCATCTGCATTGATCACAAAAAAAAATAGTTGCACAGACATTTTAGTTTTTTTAAAAGATGTCAGGAAGAAAAAAAAAAAAACAACTTCAAAACTAGACACATGTCAGCTGCTCAAAAGCAAGCTGGTTTTTTTGGAAAGATTTCTATTTCCTCTTTCTCCCACCAGCTCCAATGAGAGCAGCTCAAAACCACCAGAAGAATCAGCCTGGTCACCAGACTGCCTATATGAAAATCAGCCCCATGCTGCTCTTCCTTCTTTCTGAGGCCACTGGAGCTCTGATTTGATACCACCGCTGCACATATGCGATTCCAGAAAGGGACAAGCCAGAGCCAGCCTAGCTGGAAACAAGCAGCTACTTCCCTCTGTGCAACCCGAATGGGAGCATTTATTCCAACCACCCTGAAGATATTCACCTGTGAGGCCACATGGTTGGGATCTCTTTTTTAAGTTTACAGTTTAACATCTCTTCTGGTTTAACACTACAGCAGTTAACCCAGCAAAAACTGAGCATTTGCTACATCCGCTAGAAATAAACCATGACCATACCCTTCCTAAGAGTTCATACAGCACAAAAGACTGCTGATTGTTTTAAACATTACTCTTCTCCCACTGCAACTTCCAACAACTTCAATTATTTTCCACTCGGCCTCCTTTACTCAAATATTCATTAACACTGGAGATGACCAGAGATATTCTGCCTGAAGCAGGGCGCTTCCTCAGAAAGTGCAAATTCTGCTGACACAAAAACCTTTCTCAGAATGGTACTGCAAATCATTTTGGGGAAAAAAAGAAAAAGAAACAGTGCAGTAACACAATGGCCATGTCTGAGCTAAATCACACAGTAGCTGAGACAAAGGTTTGCCACAAGCAAAATCCGAATCCTGGTCCTGCACAGCTTCCTAAGACTGTTTTCGAGCCCCAAGAGGAACTACAGCCTCTAAAAGTGCACCACAGATCTTCTCAATGTCTCAAATATTCCAGGAAAGAGAACACCATGCCCAAAGACAGGTCATGTTTACATTAGCAGTTCCAGGGAGTAGGGGTAGCAGTATTTTACAGTGAAACATTTAGGGAGAAGGAACAAAAAAAATCAAAATGCGTAACCAAGCCCTCCTCTTTTGTACATGCAATAAGAGTGACCATGAATCAGAACACAATATATTACAAATTACTCGACAAAAAGGCTGTGTCAGTAGCAATATATACATTGCTGGGGATGTTTCTGTTATTTTTTTCTTTTTTCTTCTTCTTTTTATTGCTGTGGCATGTCTCTAAGGAGCTAAATGAATTAATAGCTAGACTTGGCAGCACATGAAACACACGCAATTTAGGGAAAATTAAGAGATCTAAGTGCAAGGGCTTGAGCTCACCGCTTGCCAGGAATGTTTTTGCATTGTATTGATAATTTTATGTCTTCCCCCTCCCCCTTCAGGAAGATGCACCAAACCGTAGTTCATGCGAAACTGGCAGTCTTAAAGCCAGCAGGCCTGGCCCACAAAATGGCAAGTGTCTCCAGCAGCTGTTATTGTTGACAACATGTGACAACATGGTATTTCCAGATACCATCAACAGCATCCCCAGTTATTGCTGATTTCATGCAGAATTGCAACATTGTCCCCTGTTCATTAGCTACAATTATCTTGGTAACAGTAGTGGAAAGAAGATGAAGCTGAAAAAAAACACAGAAAGGGCAAGTGAGGATGGTTTGCTAGGCTACAATATGGAAGACAGTACCGAGCCAAAATGCAGTTTAACCTGAGATACAGACCAAGTGCTTTGGGGCTGTACTGACTTCTTCACTCATTTTAAGGCAAACAAAATATTTTCTACTTTGTACAACTCTATAAAAATTGACAAAGAAAAAACGCTCACGAACGCCTGGATGAAAGGATCATTCACATTTGAAGAATATTTTCGGCTATATCTTGCAATTAAACAAAAATAACACCTGTGGTGCACATCTGCTTAAACTGGGGTTTTAAGCATATTTTTCTACAAAACAACCAATCAAATCATACTCTGAAATAACCTGTTGGCTGGATAGCCAGGTGAGATGGCAGAGGCTCACGTTCAGATCTGTAATCCATCTCGTTAGAGTGCCCCACTTATTACAGGCACTCATTTCACAATCATTTTGTCAGTTTCCATGTCAAAGCTCAGCAATCATTCCCCCCCCCCCCCCAAAAAAAAAAGTTAAAATGTGGTTGAAGCTGTCATTCAGCCAAAAATGGTTTAAGACAGCTTTAACCTAGATGGTTATTTTCCTTGGTATGACACCCTAAGCATGGTATTTTATAGATACTTTCAAGCAAAGATCTGAATTTAGCACTCAAATGTTGTTTTACAGGAGTGCTTGCCAAGTGCTTTTCATCTCATTATGCTGGTTTGAAATAATGGTACTACTTAAAGTAACATCATGCTAGCATAAAACGCAAGAGTGATTTCAAAGCAGCACAATAAACCACTGTTCCATGATGGTCAGTTGCCTCAACCAACATCACAAATTCCAAGCCACTCAAGCTCCATTTAATTCCTACTGTACAATTTAAAAATACGCTATGCCCAAAGCACATTTACTGAAATCAATTGGTACACTACACCCAGTTGGAAGTATTTTGATCTTTCAATTAGAAGATTTTGATCATTTCTCACTTTCCACATTAAACATGTGTTCTGTGCACTGTACTTCAAACATTATTGCTAACACTATCTACATTAATCAATAATCAAGACTGAGCTCACAATGAACAAACATTATAACTGAATATGCAAAGCCAGTTGCAACAACCTGGAAACTTTCAGTTTTGGTCTAACCTGTGTAACACCAGACAAATCACTTCCCCTCTGTTCCTTCCTCTTACAAATTGCTTGCTGTACCTATGTCATCCCTTCAGGCCAAGGACTAGCTTTCTCTTTGTATAATGTGATTTACAGCTGGGATATCTTGAATGCTACTGTAACACAAAATCACTTTAACAGTTCAGAGCTCTGCACCACCAATCACCCTAATCCCAGCCTTTATTGGTGCTGTTAATGGCATCCCTGCTGCTCCCCAACAATAGTCCAGCCAAGAGAACCTGTCCCATCACTCTGAACTTCTGCACATATGCACATTTTTCCTCCCCCTCGGGCCACATCTCACGCACTGGCAACGAAGTCTAAACTTACTCTGTACTCAGTAAAAGGTGATGGTTTTTCATCCAAAAAAAACATTCCTAAAGTAAAGGGCTGCCTAAAAGGTTACTGCATCTGCTCTGCCTGCTCCGTTTCGGTTTAAAACACTGATGACAACGAGTGTAGCCAGCACAACCCTTGGAGAACACAGAGCTCCAGAGTGTGGTCTCAGGAACCAAGGTCCGCCTGAGCTTCCACCCGGAATCCAGCCCTGCCCAGAGCCCCGAGCTGTGGCCTCACTCAT
This sequence comes from Perdix hodgsoniae, assembly GCA_035772895.1. Lineage (NCBI taxonomy): Eukaryota > Metazoa > Chordata > Aves > Galliformes > Phasianidae > Perdix > Perdix hodgsoniae. The sequence continues at coordinate 1,901,097 of JAPSGF010000077.1, forward strand.
CCCTACCCTCTGCGGGGGCTGACACTGGGCTTGGCAGCACAGGTTTTCCACTTAGAACGAGAAGTCCAAAAGTTTCCCACAGCAAGAAAGTTCACAGCGCAAACATATAAATCACATCCTCCTCCTCTTCTTCCCGGATGACTCTAACACGGAATCTTCCAAAGGGAAGGAGGACAGAGCCATTTTCCCCCAAAGCAGCTCCCCAGAGCCAGCATTCCCAGCACCTTCACGACGGGGCTCCAATGCCTGCAACCCCAACCCCCTGTGTGCCCTCAGCCGAACCGAGGGTCCCCAGCCCTGCACGGGACCTACCTGGTGGAACCCAGCCCGGCACCCAGTACTGCCCCTTAACTCCCTTCGGAAGGCACGCTTCCTCCAAACGCTGCGATGGAATCGACTGACGGTACCGACGAAAATCGGTGTCGATGAGGAAACCCCCGCCCCGCCCCGCTGCTTGCGGGAGGGCTCCCTCAGCCCGGCACCCCTCATCCCCCACCCGTACCGGGGCAGGGCTGGCGCCGGGCTGCCGGGACGCGAGCACAAAAGATAAATACGAATAAATAAATAAACGTTAAAGGTTCTAAATAAATAAATAAATAAAGGGGGGGGGGGCGGCGGGGGGGCGGGCGAGAGAGC